>JAGQDJ010000071.1:110059-372930 GCA_022885665.1 Triops longicaudatus
CCCCCCCCCCCCCCCCCGGCCCCATATGGCACGACGCCTCTGGTTCGCAGGCAAGTCCAGACAAGGCTTAAAGCAGATGCTGTGGAGTTTCTGTAATTTTTTTAGCTTCTGTAACTTGCAATATTATTCAAAGATTGCCAATAACAACGGCAGCTTAACAGTTGCGCAGATATCACCGGTAGTCGTTTAAATGTCTTGAAGGGAATTTTGTGCTTTTAGAAAGACAAATCCTCTTTTTTATATAGGGAACATTAGGCCATGGGCTGCGAAGCAAAACCTCGGCGTTTTTTAAATAGAACCTGGCACACAACGTTTTTCTAGTCTCTTTCTCGTGCAAAAAGTTTCACTAAAAAATCGGGGTTGAGAAGGAGACATAATAGATAATAGATAATCTATCCATTTTGAATTCAGCGCCAATGGTCTGTCCCGCGCATTTTCAAATCAAATCCAAATACTTACGCCACCTATCATCGCTACACTAAACCGAAATCCCACGGTTCGCGGTTTCGAATCTGCTTTTTGTGCACCCGCTTGGCGCCCTTGCCCTTGTTGTATGTGTTTATGGCCTACGCTTGGTCTTGTCAACACTCATATTTGTGCCTATTTTTATAAAACTTTTGCACCCAATCAGTTATCAACTCCGTCGTCATGTCGTGCTGTGTTCAGTAAAACCTATTCTGCTGGGAATCACACCTAATTTCGGTAAGAAACCACATTCATCCAATCTTTGACAAGCACGCCAAAATGAACAGCACTGACCTGTCACGTTTAATTCCTGTGTCCCCCGTCGAGAATAATAATGAGCTCAGATCCTAATCATTGTGTCGCTACGATTGTCAAATCGCTTTGTAACTCATTAGTTCGCTTTCTAATCCTCTCTGAGGGTGAAAGACCGATATTAACAGGTAATAATCGATGCACAGTCTTTCAAGCCGTAATCCACAATTTCTAGAGAGTTTCTTTGGTTTATGGACTTCTTACCTTAATCTATCTTTGACAACTCTTGGAGGTAAAAATGTGTATACAAACACGTTTCATTACGTGTATTTCCATTGTTAGCTCCCTTGGTGTGACGTTTTCTCGTCGTTGCAACAGTAAAGTTGTACAGTATCTCAGTATTGAGCTCGAAACGTCTGTAACAATCAAACTTCGGATTAGTGAAGCCAAAAATAAAAGAATCAATAAAGAAGAAAGTAGAAATTTTCCCTCCAATTGAAGCGAAAGTTTGTCGAGCATTTCAGTTGAAGAATTCAAATTGCTGGCCAAGGTCCAAAACCTCACCTTTGTTGAAGGACAAAGCCCACAGCGATGTGCCGTGCTTTTTTTTTCCACGTTCGGGCACCAGTTAAAGAAGGTGGGCGAAATGCTAATGAGCATGACCGAAGGTATCTCTCATTAAATAAGCATAAAAATTCACAGATTTTGCCTTCTTGTCTCTCCCTCCGTTCCTTTTTTAGCCTCGTAGCCATGAAAAGGGCATTCCCCCTTCTGCGCCATGGAACTTGTTTCATCTCCAAGTTTGATCTCCCCGGCGAGTTTTCATTCAGCTTTGGTGCCACTTTGATATTGATTTTTCGGCCCAACAATCGAGAGAGGGGACGCAGTCACGCACAACAAGGACAGCAGCTGCTCGCCCAGCATCTACCCTTTAACCCTCCACATCTGTTTCAGCGCCCTTTCACACCTGTCGTTTTTATCAGCCGGACGAGTCACAGGGCCTAAAAAGGGAGCCACACACTTGTGACTTCCTCCGAGTTTGTAATTAAAGAAATATTTACAATTTCCTTACAGTTAGGGAGGAGAATTAGGAGACCGTCTTACGAGTTGTCCGTTTCCGGTTATCTCAGGGGCCAAAAGTGACCCCTTTGGAAAGGAGCGTCGCGACGAGCACCTGAAGCATCCGGTGGCTTTTGTTGTAAACCGCATTTCCTCTTGGAAGAACAGTTCGGGGTCACGGGTGCGTGAAGAAGAAAGGAAAAGAAAATTGAGACGCTTTCTCTCTTGACCGCGCTCTTGCATTGGGGTGTATGAGCCTCTTATCTGGAAATTTCCGCAGAATAAGATTGATAAGAACGTGGGTTAGCTCACCTTTTCTCCTGCGTTAGAAAAGTTTGACCGTAGCCAAAAATGGTTTAGATTTTACCCTGAATTTTCAGCTTATCGTAAGGGGAGCTTTGTGATCCCGATTTTGGGCAATGATCGAAAACTACTGAGAAGCATGTAATCACAAATGTGTCGCAAGCTAGGTTATCTTAAATGAGGCTCATTGTCGACGTAATGACACAAGTGAAAGATCTCAAGTCCAAGGTTAAAGTTTTGGACCGATAGTCAATTTTAGGATAGTTGTAGAATTCCCTACAATTCTCCAAATTGAGTTTACCTTCCAATTAACATGTCAACCCTTTCCTAATTCGGAGCCCACTCGTTGGATCCCGATGCGTCGCTTCTCCAAGAAAAGAAAAAAAAAAGGCAGAAATAACCTAGGGTCGTCGTGAGCACCTGAAGTTTCCTGTTTGTTCAGCAACAAGTCCCGTTTCCTTTTTCTTTTCTTCCCAAACCTGACAGTCTTGTTTAGAAACAACCTTTGACTCCTCCGCCTTCTTCAACCCGCAGCTGCCCCTTGCTCTCCACCCACCTTCTTATTTCTTTCTTTGCTGCAGTCTTAGCGCCACGTGCTACGCTGTCTAATTATATGCACATATGGGACAGGTGGTCTTCCTGTGGTAATCGGTCCCCAAGTTTCCTGTCTCGAAGGATCGTCTTCAAGGCAACCCCAGCTCACCACCAAGACACTGGCCTCCCACCCACCCACCTTCCACTGCCGCAAATGCGATCCATTTCGGCCTCCCCACATGCCCCCCAGCCAACGCAGCCTCGGCAGCTGCTTCTCGCTGCAGAGTCGGCTGTATTCCGCCACACAGCATTGCACCCTTACGGGGTAGCCAGCAGGGGGAGGGAGCGCCAGGAGGGTGAGCGTCTATTGTGTTAAGCCTGCCCTCGGACACGAGAGTTTCCACTTTCGGCGCGGCATTTGTTCAGTCTTGATACGAGCATACCAAGTTTCACACGTGTGTTGGCCCATGGCGACGTGAACATTGTTTTTGCCGAATTTGCTGGACTTGGACTCGCCTTTTAATTGAAGACTTTGAATGGAAGGATTCTCTGTGTGTTTAGTGGAGAACTAGGAACATTTTGGTGGCATTATTGGCAATTTGAGCGTGTCTTCGAGGATTGTTAGTAGGTGGAAAGCTAAATAATGATGCATTGGTCTGCGCAGATTCCGACGCCGCTGCAGGAACGGAATATGAACGTCAAGTCGGACATGGATTTGTACGGCATGGAAGAAAGTGGCGTGAGTGACAACGACGATTTCAACGACTCGGACTGCTCGGACTCGGCCACCATGGATTCCTTCGCTCAGTATGGCGTCCCCGATTTGGCGACGCCGGAATCGCACACGGGCCTCGGCTCCGCCAGTGGTACCGTTAGAAAACCGATTAATCGTGGCAAATGGACCAAACATGAGGTATTGTATAAAGTGGAATCCTGTAGACGTAAATGTGTGTTATGAGGGTTGATGGAGGGAGATTGGGGTTTGGGAAATTAATGGTGGCTAAATGTTATTTTGGAGGGAAAGTTCATCAGTTTGTGGTCGGCGAACGACAATCGCGTAAGGAGCGTGAGAAGTTCCTGGGGGGTGTTTATGTTTTTTTAATGATTGGAGACGATAAAGGGCCTTTTTTGTGTTTGCGGCATCTTATCGTACTATTTTCAAGCTTCTGTTGCGTTTCCTTTGAGTTTAGTAGTATTTTGTATTTCTGTTATTAACTTGGCACAAATATTGAAGAAAAGGATTAATCTATTTATTATTTATTGACCAACTAGAGTTGTATAATCGACAACTAGCTCTTTTGTGTACAACTTGTCTCGATTCGCAGCGTAATTTCGGTTTATTACATATCTTGAGAATTTTTGTTTAATTATTTTACAAATTCAATTGAACAGTTTGGGTCAAATTTGCATCTTTGTTCTTTGAAAAATTTTCTGTAATTTTACTAAGCTAATTTCACGAACTTTGCAGTCAATGAAAAGTAGCGTATTTGGGATAACGTTTAGTTTTAGGTGCTGTTAGCGGATTGTTTTATTGAAATATATAGCACGTTTGCGAGTAGCGGCGATTGTGGCGTATTTCGTGTAATAATTTTCCTTTCCCCGTTTCAGGACGAAATGCTGAAGCGGTTAGTGGAAACACATGGCGAGAAATGGGAAATGATTGCGCAGAGTTTTCCGGACCGGAGCGATGTTCTGTGTCAGCAGCGATGGACCAAAGTAGTTAACCCCGAACTGGTCAAAGGTCCTTGGACAAAAGAGGTACAGACAGCGTTGGGAAATTCTTGGGGGTGGGATTCTGGAGAGGGAGAAAAGTTGCGTTTGGGAAGGGGTAAACAGGGTGATTGTAAGACCTTGGTTTGCTGGCTCGGAGAGAAAAATGTCAAGAGCGTGTCAAACATGTTTGAACATGTTTCGCAAGTTGAAAACAGTTTTGGTCCGTGAAAGGACAGTATTTGTACGGGAACTGAGCAAAACATTTCTAAAAGAAATTTCCAATCGTCCTTTCATTAGGAAGAACGCATCAGTTGTGAAGACTGTCAGCAGTTTTCGTTGGAAATTATTTTGTATCTATTTTTGTCGAGTCTTAAATTTTCTACATTTACACGTATAGGTATTCTGTAAAAGTCTTGGGATTTTTTTTTTTGTATAGAGATTTAATTTAACTTGACTGATATTTTATTATCGAGTATAGGACAAATTTTTAAAACCAGGGTGACAATTAATCGTTGAATTCTTCCTGAGGTTCAAATTAAGGACAATAATGGCCTAAAACCTTATTAAAACGCCATCCAGTGATTTTCTGACTGGAAGGCGATTTTAAGAAAATTTCGCCAACTCATGATGATCCCGTTGCCCTCCAAACTCGGGTAAATTCCTTAGGAAAACGAGAAAAGACAAAACTGGCCGAAGTGGTCCAATTCGTCACACAAGCTTTTTCTTTGAGGGAATAGAAAAAGAAGACAATTTACCGGCTTGCGTCAAATTTTGGCATTAATGACGGAAAGTTTTGGCGGTCTTTCGCTAAAGTAGAACGCATTTTTAGCCCCCGGGGTGAGGGATAGGGGTTGAATGGATTCTGGGTCGGGGTGAAGAATGGAGATCATAAAATTCTCATGAACTCGTGCGAAGATTTGTGTAGAATTGCAATGATGGGCCCTTTTCGCCTGCTTTGCACCCTTATTGTTCCCTCTTTCTGCGAGGAGAGGCTGTAATTTTCGCGGAATCCGGAAACCTAACGTATACGAACATTATTGAACTGTTGTTGCTTTATTGGGAATTTTGGAGTTTCTCAAGAAAGGCAAACCGTCTTCTTCCTGAAATGGCAACGGAAAGTTTGGCGTAAATACTTCGTTGTAAATCGTAAAGTTCTTGACTGCAGCTTTTTCCTCTTATCTCGAAATGTGGAATCGGTTTTCAATTTTATTTATTTATTTTTGTTCGTAATATTTTACTGGTATCAACTCTTTGTTTCAGTTTGCGATTTATTTTAATTCAAAATCTTTGAAATTGGAGTCTGTTTTCGTTAAAAGATTTCAACTGCTTTTTTTAAAGTTGCTTCTTCATTTTTCTTTGCTTCTTGTGCGTAACATTTTCATTCATTTTTATTCTTCTTGAATCGTACCATTTTCCCCGTTGCGTCACACAGTATCGCAAATTAGTATTTTTTATGTCAAATGCGAGAACTCTCTTCTTCATGATACATATTATTTTGTCCCAAGATTCTGTATATCCTTAAACTTTGAAATTCTTCATCCTACCTTTGTAGAATATCTTGTTTAAGTTCGAACGCAAAGCTTAGTTATTTGCCTTCAAGAATCGCATATTTCGCGTGAAAACGTTTTTCTTGTAACGCAGCGCTTGGAGCTTTACTAAGCTGTTTCTTTCCGACATACTATAGTTTGTATCTAAAATTCCCAAATATTCAGGTCAATCCTTTCGTTCAAGATTATACTCATCGAACTTGCAGCAGAAAGCTGAGATTCTAAAGTAACCTGTCAGGCTTTGATCACAGCCAAACGGGACAACCTAGTTCCCCTTTGCCACAGCCACCCTTGGAAGCACTTTGTTATTCAAAGGAATGCTTGGCAGGAGATTTGAATAACTTGCAACAATTCTGCTCCCCTTCCTCCAACCCTTTTGTCACCTCCACTGCGTGTGCTACCGGACGCTTTGCATTTCTCACACTCGGGATGCATACATACCTGTAACTTCCCCCGAAGGTAGCCTCAGCTTCCTCGTAGAGCTGCGATCCGCGTAAAAAAAAGGAAGGAAGTGAGTGAAAAGGGATGGAAGAGGATCTTGCACGCCTCACATCCTGTGCAGAAGATAGCGTGGGAAAGATTACGACGTTTGATTAGAAGGAGTGAACCACTTGTGGACGTCACATGCAGAACGAAAGGGGACAAACGGATTTGAATATGAATGGAGCGAATGAAACACTTACGCAACTTATTTTTTGCCTTTTTTTTTGTCATCGGTACGGGATATTGTTACAGGGAATTGAGTTGAGAGCGGCTTTGGGGCACAAGAAGCTGTAGTGGAAGATGACGAGGGTGAGGATGACCGGAAAAGGGAGAGTTTCCTTCTGTACGCTGGGAACGCTTTTCGAGGTGTATTCTGCCATTATGCTACTATCATAGAATAAGGGGCATTTTGGTTACGTGTGTCCTACCTGAGCCAGATTCCAAAGGTGCGCGGAGGGCAATGGAAGAAGAGAGGAATAGGTCGAAAGGAGACGACGTAATGGAGATAGAGAAATGGGGAAGAAGAGATGGGTAGCCAATGTTGTGCTGTACTATTGTCGGCCACAATGAGGAGGGTAAGAGCGTACTATACAAGGGAGAATGTTTTTGAAGGGACGTGCATACTCGCCTTGGCATTGAGGATGTGAAATGCCCCAGAAAGAGCTTTGAATGGGGATTGTGTCCTTGGTGCTTTCGGGGAGGATGAGGACAGATTCGTTGCTTTTTATTTTCCAGGCTTTTCGCGTTGGGGGATGAAAGGTCTGGTAACATGTCTTCGGCAGCGTCCAGTAGGCGACGGAACTAATTTTTGAGGGAAGAAAAACCTGCCGTGGGTTGTTGGCTTTTATGAAATAGGGCCCGGAGAGGAGAAAGATGGGATTCCGGGAAACTAGAGAGGCACATTTTTATTGTCGTGTGATTTTATGGCAACGGGGGTATTAAGGGGTGCGTTCTGTCAATAGCAGTGAAGACCGTTGTAGAAAGATTAAGATGAGTTTATAAAAAGGTTTATAGCCGAGGGAATTTGGGGTTTTGTCTGATTTCCTGTTGCGTTTTTTAGTCTTCATTATCGCTTTAGAGATATATGGAGACCTGGGATATTTTCAAGGTTTAAGCCTATGTTTCTTTAAATGACTCTTTGAACAATGCGTTGAACATGGACAGTAACGCGGTTGGGTATTCAAAGTCCCGCGTAAGTGGTCGTTTCCGCTATGAAGTTTGGAAAGTGTCGTGGGAAAGTCGCGTTTCGGAGATAGTGTGACACTGAAAAGCCACGCGTAACACATGCATCTCATTAGAACCAAATCTTTCAGCCACTGCGGTATTGTTTCAGTATCCATTCCTAATGTTACCTTCGTATTGTCTGAGTATTCATCTTTACAGCCATGATTTTCACGTACGGTATTTATTTTAAGGCTGAAACGTATTTCTGTTGAGTGTTGTGTATTGCCGAATGCTAATGACGTTTGCCAATTCGTTTACGTAGGAGGATGATTTGGTGGTCGAGTTGGTGAAGCGCTACGGCCCGAAGAAATGGACTTTGATTGCCAAGCACTTGAAAGGTCGCATTGGGAAGCAGTGTCGCGAGCGGTGGCACAATCATCTTAATCCAGATATCAAGAAGTGCGCCTGGACCGAGGAAGAAGATCGCATTATCTACGACGCCCACAAGCAGTACGGCAACCAGTGGGCCAAAATCGCCAAACTACTGCCAGGGCGCACCGATAACGCTATCAAGAACCACTGGAACTCGGCCATGAAAAAGAAATACGAAGGCGATAACAGCGACACTGTTCGTCGACGGAAGCGGCGCCAAGCTCAACAAGTAGAGTTGACTTCATGTCTTGGGGCATTATATTTAGGTCATTTTTACAGCTTCGTGATTTAATGGGTTCGTTTGCTTTTTCAGGCATCACAAGCCAAATGGCAAACGCCAGAACTGTTTCCCAGAGGTTCCCAGGAACACACCCACAACATGAAGAATGACTCCAGTTCGCAGCTGAGTCACAGCCACGCTCTGACCCCGCTGTCCAGCCCGCCGAGTCTCTTGTCGGAACAGTCGCACGCGTCACCGTCACCAATGATGTCGCACCTTCCTTCGGCCACCAACGCCGCTTTCTCCGGGCTCAAGCCACCCGCTGCTGTGACGCAGCCCTCGCTGCCCGAGTTGTTAAGCTTGTCTTTGCCCCCACACACGCTGCAAGTGAAGAGAGAACCCCTTGCCACGCCCACGCTTTCCCATCTGCAGTATACCAATGACCAGTACCATGTCCATCGCGAAGAAACGAATTCCCCCCAGTTGCACGTGGAAGAAATTCAAGGCTTTTTGTCACCGTTGAAGTACGTTCGGTTGCTATCTTTTATAATTAAATTTTTCCGTAACGAACGGTGAAGGAAATAGGAAGTTTGGTCGCTGTAAGCCGTTTTCGCTAAAGCGGAATTTTAACTGTACTTTTAACTGATTTTTGTTGTATTATTTTTAATGTAGTTGACGAGAGAAGCTTGTGAAAATGTTACTCATTTTGTTGTTTTGAAATGTCTAGGTTTATTAATCTGAGCGAATTGAGCAACCAAGAAAGTTCGACGCCTGGAAAATTGAACCAAGCTCTCCTTACGGACGCTCTGGCAGGTTTGGAGCCATGGGAAGATGAAGAAGCATCGAAAGAGCAAAAGGTTTTCGCTAGCGAAGGACTTATGGAACGATCAAGTATGTTTTAAACTACAATTATGTCTAAGCGATTTTTTTGAGATTTCTTCTTAGCATATTGCCGTCATTATATCGTTCGCTCGTTTCTCTAAGTCTAAAAAAAAATTGCAGATCTTTAAATTATATTTCTTGAATATTTAGTGTATTTTCGACCAATTTGTAAGACCTTCAGAATGAAATTTGTACGTACATTTTGTAAATCAGTAATTCAGTAGGACAGCTAGAAATTGGTCAAATATTTTAAATTTTTGGATCATGGGTTTCAATGTTCGCTGTTTACCCCCAAAAGGTGAGCACAACTCGAGCAAACAGTCGACTCCGCCCATTTTACGGCGCGCAGGCAGACGGAGAGGACGCAACGATTCCGAGCTGCAGGAATCGATGGATGTCACCGACGGAAGCCACGCCCCTCACATGTACTCGCACCAGAAATCCCATCACTTCCACATGACCCCCACCAAAACTAACACGACCACGCCCATTAAACCTTTGCCTTTCAGTCCGTCACAGGTAAAAAGTCACCCATTAGCCATTAGCTTGCTCTATTCTGTTTTTCTTCGGATATATTTCTCGAAACTTCGGGCCTTTTCTGGATCTCTTACTCTCTTGCCTGTTATTGCCTGTCGGGGGCGGCGTTCCTACACTCACCCTCCTGCACACCAAAAATTGCACCGCACCATTGCTTTCCGATTCTGTGCATTTTCAAAAGCGGTCGGATTGGCTTGGCCGCCAGTGGCCTCGGTTGCTTCTGGGGATCACGCCTTTGCCTCAGAGAACTTGGGATTACTGCAACCTGCTTTGTCTCAGTCCTGCTCAGGTCTGCGTGCCTTTCTTTTTCTGCTAGAGTAGAAAGAATGGGGAACAAGTCTTTTTTTAGAGCCTGTTTTTAGGACATTGTCGGGCAAGAAATTTTGGGCTGTAGACTTTGGGGATAAATGCTTGAGGAGGAAGAGATGAATGGAGGCAAGGCCTCTTTTGTTCTGGCTCAGCATTGATAGTCTTCTTTTGTTGCAGTTTCTGAATGGATCTTACGCGTCTATCGAACCGCAAAGCCCGGTCGACCATAAGCCCAGTTGCGCGTCCACGCCAGTCATCGCCCGAGACGCCAACGGAGACCGGATTAGAAAAGTAGCCGAGGATTTCACGACCCCCAAGACGAATCGCCTCTTTGCCCATAAAGACGGAGGATTAAGAACGCCCACGCCATTCAAAGACGCTTTAGCGGCTTTGGAAAAGCGAGGCGGAATTACCAACAACTTAGTACGTCTTAAATCTCGGCGTTTTATTTCTTCCTTTCCTTCGTTCCGGATTGCTTGTTAATGTTTTCATTTTTTTCTTGCATTTATACAAGTTATTTTGTTTCCTCATTCTTCCACTTTCCTTAGTTGGAAACGCCCACCCGTTGCTTAGAAGATTTAACGGAGATTATTAAGAAGGAAGAAGACCAGTCCTATGATTCGGACATGACCAACGTAAGTAAAGCAGCGGTGCTTTGACTTGCACCATGTTTCGATTGAAGCGTGTTGAGAAGTGTTTTTCTTCAGGTTTGGTCGATTTTAGACTAATGAATCTGTGAATTTTGTAGAGCCAGTTAGCAGACAGCGGGTACGACACGGGGAAACGACGCCATCCGCACAGTTCGGAGGGCTTGGTCTTTTCATCCGGCAAGGAAAATATGCCTTCGCCCGGCAAACGTGTGAGAAAAGCGTTGATGCACACATGGAGCACACCTGGCAACATTCACGTACCTGGCATGTCCGAGACCTTGGCTCTCTTACCTGAAACTCCAGTAAGTGTGAACGTAACCGCCCACTTTGGATTTGTCAGCATAAAGTATAGCTTTTCCTTAGAAAAATATAACCTTTTTATAACAAACGGGCTCTTTTTTCGGGTTTGTCTTCTAATATCCTTAGGTTACGGAATAAGTTATGGAACTGAGATACAAGGTTAATGTTTTCCGTTTGTTGCAGAGTAAATCCCTAGTGGGCGATTCTTCGGTGCTCTTTTCGCCTCCCTCGATCATCCGCGAGACTTTACCGGATTCGGAAGACATGCAAGCCATGTCTGGTATGGCGCATTCACGGAGTTTTAAAGCGAACAGCAGTCCAGAGAAATCCAAGGTAAAGTATTCTTGAACTCTCCATTGCGCTGATTGTTAGTAGAAACGACTTAACTGAATTTGGCGTCATTGGTTGCCCAGAAGAGGTGGACGGATTTGTTTGGGCGTGTCGAGGAAGAAAATTTGGCCAAACAGCGCAAAAACAAGGCCAAGGTTAGTTTTAGGAAGTTTAGCTTGGGTTTCCCCGGGAAGCAAATGAGAATACTAACGCGTGGCTTCGATCAGTGAGCTAAATAAACACCCGCGAAATGTAAAAACGTGGCGGGGTGGGTTGTGCAAGCTTGGAATAACGCTACTAACATTTTAATTAGACATAATTACCTTCACGCGCGTGTCACCTTCGCACCCTGCCGTTTTCCAGTTTCACTGACTTGCATCCTCATCTTGATCTTCATCGAACTTGTTTTTTCTTCGTTGTAGTTGGACGTCAGGTGGGAAATGGTAGCCTGCGGCAAAACCAGAGACCAGCTGGATTTAACTGAACAAGCTAGAAGTTACCTGAGCACTTTGAAACCCCGTTCTCTGAATTTATAAAAAAGAAGGTAAAGAAGCTGCAGTAACTGGAGTTAAAAGATCCCGTCAAATACATCATGCATTTATATATTAGTCTTTATTCTTGTAGGTGGATGAGTTCGTAGGACGCAAACAGGACGACGTACGTTGGCCCTATCGAGTTAAACGAACAAAAAAGCTTGCAAATTATTCGTCAACGCTTACGTTTAGTTATCAGTTTCATGATTTTGAACGTTTTGTGTCATTGTTTAACCTGGTTTTCCTCTTGCTTGTTTAAATTATGCTATTATGCGCTTTTTTGACGCGGGACCAAACACAACGGCCGGCCAATGCAAAACGTAACAAGCATTGACAGCAAATTCTGTGACGAGTGTGTTGAGTGTACATGGGATATAACATATCTTTTTCATGACTTGGGGCCCTTTCCTAGTCAAAAAACAACTACCAAGTTTCTTTTTCCTCCTCCCCCAACCACGCCCTTTCTAACCCAGAGAAAAGGAAGCTTGAAACGGGGACAGTTGTCTGTAAAAGGCTGGCGATTAAGTTACGACACTGAAATAAGCTTCGGCTTATGGCCTTTTGTACCACAACTTAGGAGCCAGTCTGAAAAATGTGACCTCACTTATTTGATAATGGAAATAATGCATGACAAGATTCATCGACGATTAAAACACCACAACCCTGGCCGAGTATGGTTGGCAGCTTAGGTTGTGATCCCCCTTGAAAAATTAAAAAAAATGAAAAGGTTTAAAATCACCCTTCTGTTAATAGTTGCAGTGCAAAACGCTACGCAGAACAGATTTTTCTATTGTCTCTCCCTTTTCTAAAAATTCACTGTGCTCTCCCTTTCTGTCTTTCAACAATATTGGTACGTTTCTCTGAAAGTTTGGAAATCGTTTGAATGAAAAATTGGTGAAAAACCTCATCTGGTGCGGCCGCCTTTTGTACTTAAAAAGTAATAATGATGCGTGTAACTACTCCCCAACCCTTTATATATTACAAAGTTTGTATTCGATATCTTGTGTTTCATTATTGGTTTTACAACAAAACTATTGCGTCTTACATATTTGTAAATGTTTCAGGTGGCGCGAAAAGGGAGCAAAATACCGGAACTCGGAATGTGAAGACTCTTCCGGGATGAAATCGTTTTTCTTAAAAAAAAGGACAAAGAGAGCAAAAAAGTCAGCTAGATAGAAAACGGACTTGCAATAGTTCAAGACTAATTAAGGATACAACAGGTTACGTCGCGTCTGGAGTTGGCGAAGGAGATGATAAATCTTGAGGGCGGGGCCTAACTTGAAGCCCATGCCGGTCAATATATCCGACCGCTTCATTAAAAGCAATGAAGGCCCATCTACTTCCTAAAATATACAAAATTAAATGAATTAAGTAACAAATTCAAAGGACTCGACGCACAAAAATGGTTTAAATAGATACAAAAAAAGTTTTGCTGTTGATAGAATATGAAAATATGGAGTTCAAGAAACTCCAAATCTTTGGGAACGAAAAAGATGCGCAAGGTTAGTATGAAAAGTAATTCAGACACACACTCAAGTTATTAAACGACAAGGTAAGGGAAAGTGAACAAAATATTACAAATAATTCAGTTTCAAAAATCAGAATTTCAGACGTCTAGACCACGGCGAGAAAAGTTAAGCAAGTCCTGTCACAAAAGTTAAGGACCAGTGTGATTAAAACTGCAAGTTTTACTTGATCACGGAAGGCCTGGGCTTCTTCAGCGAATCCTTTGGACTCGAAATAACTGGCGACGTCATTCCAAGTCCAGTCCTGGGCTTCTGGGATAGTGGGGTCAAGCGGTGCGTCAAAAGCTAGCGCCAAAGGCGGTCCTTTGAGCTCCAATTGTCGGCAGCCAACAAGCCAGGGTGCAAAACTAGCTAAATTGTTCAAAGAAGGCAGCACAGGCACGTCGGACTGCACCGTTTTCGACGCAGGTTTAGGATGAGACGGTTCCTCTGCTTTCAATTCCGGCATGGGTGAACCGGCAGGCGTTGAAGACGGTACTGAAGCTATTTAATCAAGAAAGGGAAAAAAAGGTTAACGGAATGAAAAGAAAGCAAAGTATAACTATAACTCTAAAAAAATCCATAAACTAAAAATATTAAAAAAAGACACGTATGCACTGAGAAGATTTCAAGAAACTCTACGTCGTTTCACAAAAAGATATAAGAGTGCTATGAAAAAAATATATACATATTTCTTGAATAGTACCATGGTTCACTTTGCAGGTACTGCAATAATACTTCTGGACTTTGTTAACAACCGGGGGATCCGTGCAGGACATATGCACCGTAGTATCACAGCCGAGACATAGCAATATTGTATCCTAGGATCATTGGATTAGGGTTTTTCGGCGGTATTTGGTCATTTACGCTTACTGGATTCTCTACTCGACTGCAGACAGAACACGGCCGACAATCAGGACAATGCCATGACGGGAGTAATAGGACTTTGCGGGAGAGCAGCCCTCCAAACCCCAGGCAAGTAGGATGAACTGTGAGAAAGACATGATTTCTTCATACTCTTTTGGCTAATTTGTCATGATTTTACCATGGACTTGGCAAGTGGTGCAGCTTAGCAGGTCCTCGCATTTTCCTTGCGCGTTGCAGGCTGCGTGTTGGCACAAACGACACGTGATGGTTTCTGTCTCGTTGGCAGAGCTACACCTAGACTTGACGTGAACCGGGGAAGAAGATCTCGAAGGTGTGTTCAGTGGAATCGCCACCGATGTCAGCGACCACGAATCCCTTCTTTCGGCTTGCTGTTGCTGCTGGTGTTGCTGCAACTTGGTCTTCGTGAGGCCCAAAATGTCCTTGTTGCTGTTAACCAACTGCAGCTTCTTGGTCGACCCAGGAGGCCGACCACGCTTTTTGGGAATCTCTATGTCCGAAGGGTCAAACACCTTCTTCACTCTCTGTAAGACATCAAACATGAATTAGGAGGGAAATAAATTTTAAAAAAATATGTTCCAGCGGCTAAAATTGGCCTAATGTTTTACAGTAAAGTAAAAGACTAAATGACCCAAGTTAAATCTTAAGGCCATTTCGTTCTAAAAATAGGGAAAATATACATTACTAAACTCAACGTGACTAACTTTTGAGTCAGAGACGCCTCAGAAGAGTTCGAAAGAAACATTAATGTAGCTCACAGGAAATAGATACAAACAATAGATGTGGGACTAACCTTGATAAATAAGAATTACTTTCATTGAAACGAAAACTCAAACTCTTATATACTAAACTGAATGAACTCAAGTGACGTTAAAGTGCGTTTTACATGCATACATCATCATGTTTGCCTATTTATAGTCTGAATCTATGGACACTTTCATGGAAGATGTTTAGGCTGCTGGAGACAATTTTTACTTTGGTGCGCTGGGTGGCCCGTTCTCTCGGAGGCGGCGGCGGTAGTTCTTTAGCTTGCTTCTTTTTGAGCACGAAAGGCGACAGAATATGGGCCGGGTTCATTTTCTGCATCGGGCGATTATTCTCAGCCGTTTCCGGTCGCACATTAGTGGCCGGTGCCGATGGCGGCCGTGCCACTCGCGCTGGCGGATTGTGTTCTCTCTGCCAGTGTTTGTCCAGTTCTTGGACGTCGTCCGGAGGAAGATGGTAGATCTCCGGTGCGACCTGGATGACGTTTCCTAGGCTGGTTTCCCTCTCGATGAGCTGTTCTATGTAGCGACGGGAATACCGGCCGTGGTCGCGCGACATCAGATAGCTGGAGATGCTGCGGAAGTTCACGCCGCCCATTTGACTCGGTAGCATCGGCTGGTCGGTTAAAATGGCTGCGATGGCGGCGGTGACAGCTGAGCTGAATTTCATGGGTTCCAAAGGGCCGTTGCTGTCTTCGCTGCTAGGCTCGGACGCATCTTCCATGACTCCAGCGGGCGAAGAAGGCATGGTGGACGGCTCCGAGTCGGAAGAGGGTTTATGCAAATTACGATAGCTCGCTTTACCTTTATAGTCGACCCGGCCAATAATTTCGGCCTGGATCAAGAGCTCCAAATCTTGTTTTACTTGTTCGGCGCTGACCCCGTAATGTCGTTGAGCGTAGACTTTAATGTTGTCCCAATCTGGTCGCGATTTTCGGCCGCGAATCGTTTCAATCACGTCGAGGATGTACTCGCAATGCCGGAGCGACATCCCTACGTTTAGTCCTCCACTTAACACGACAAATCAACGCGCTAGTTAACGTTCTAAGGGAACAAATTGTCTCCGAAAATCAGCAGCTAGCACTACAGACATCAAAATTATTTTCCCAGGTGCCATTAAGAATGTTTCACTCCATAGATGGCGTATGGCTTCACTTTCTTGGCGAAAATCAAATATTTCCCACAACCTCTCGTCGTACGCGATTCCCAGGACAACTGGTTCACTGAGCCGCGAACTCCAGCAGTCGACGTTATGTGTATTGCGCTGCTGCCCTTGAAAAAGGACGTTTAAGGTCGTCGAGATAAAGTGAACTAACGCCAGAAAATTGTGAGTTTAATTAGGGAAATGGCTTTAAAAGCTACCAAAGTCCCTACTTCGCCATACGAAGGCCAAAAGCCTGGCACAAGTGGGCTGAGAAAAGCTGTCAAGGTCTTTGAACAGGAACGTTACACTGAAAATTTTGTCCAATGCATTTTGAATGGAGGTTTGGGAGATCAGTTAGCCGGCTCGGCTCTCGTAGTTGGAGGAGATGGACGGTATTTCGGTAAGAAAGCTGTGGAAATCATTGTGCAAATGTGTGCTGCCAACAAGGTAAAACCAAAACTTATTGAACTTTGTATTAAAAGTGCTTACAGAATTTATAATATATCTCGTATCACAGGTTTCGAAGCTTATTGTGGGCCAAAATGGTATTCTTTCCACTCCTGCTGTCTCTTGCATTATTAGAAAGTATAAAACTAATGGTGGAATCGTGTTGACGGCGAGTCATAACCCTGGTGGCCCGAACGAAGATTTTGGAATTAAATTTAATATTGATAATGGAGGTAATAAAGCCTTCCATTAAAAGAAAAGACTTTACATGATGTTATTTGACTTTTGCAACGGTGATCTTGTGAAGGTCCCGCCCCTGATGCTGTCACCGACCGAATCTTTCAGCTCACGAAGAGCATTGCTGAGTACAGCACCGTTCCTGATTTGAATTGTGACATTTCGCGGCTAGGAACGCAAGTCTTCGATGTAATTATCATATGGCCTCCTTAATTAATAATAAAAAATTAATTATCTTTGCATATTATTCTGGATCTTCGATATATTTGTCTATTTTATTGTTTTTCTGTAGGTTGAAGGATCAGCGTTTACTGTGGAAGTCGTAGACTCAGTGGAAGATTATTTGGGTTTGATGAAAGAAATCTTCGACTTTGACGCCCTCCGGTCTTTGATCCAGGGCTCAGAGGCTCGTCGTCCCTTGAAAGTGCTCATAAACTCAATGCATGGAGGTGAACTCAACACTTTTAACTTCCTTTAACTTATTCCCTTAATGATCCTACAGAAACTTCTCTATGTAGTTACTGGTCCCTACGTGCAGCGCATTTTCTGCCAAGAATTGGGTGCTCCGTCGGATAACACGGTCAATACTGTTCCGTTGGAAGATTTCGGAGGCCACCATCCTGATCCTAACCTCACATACGCTGCGGACTTAGTAGCAGCAATGAAGGAAGGCGACTTCGACTTGGGTGCTGCCTTTGATGGCGACGGAGTAAATTTTCTTTTTATTTGTTTTAAGATTGTGTTTTCTTTATGTCGTAATTATGTGTTAATTATGTGTTGGATTTCAGGATCGTAACATGATCTTGGGCCATAAAGCGTTCTTCGTCAACCCTTCGGACTCTCTAGCCGTCTTGGCAGCTAATCTAGAATGTATCCCGTATTTCCAGAAGACAGGCATCAAAGGATTGGCAAGGAGCATGCCCACTGGTGCTGCTGTAGATCGGTAATTCAGCGTACTTCATCTTTATGATCCCCTTTTAAACTAAGAGTGTGAAAGAAAAAAAAAACCTCTTAAATCGTAAACAGTACGTAACAACTAAGCATGCTTAGATTATAATTTGGTTTTTACGTTACTGTACATTTCGTCTCCCAATAGTTTGAAGTAAATGTACAATAGCTGAACTGCAAAATAGTAAGCCATGCTTCTTGTGTATTAGTTATCAATTGTGTATTTATAAACAATTTGTTATATGTTATGCACTGAGTTATTTACGTGTGTTATTTATTGGTTTAGAGTGGCCAAAAAACTTGGGAAGGAATTGTTTGAAGTACCGACTGGTTGGAAGTACTTTGGAAACTTGATGGATGCTGGCAGATTGTCCTTGTGCGGTGAAGAAAGCTTTGGGTAAGAAATAACTTATTTCCGTATAGAGCGTTAAATTTGATCAATCGCATCTCTAATTCTTTTCTTCAGAACTGGGTCTGATCATATTCGCGAAAAAGATGGCGTGTGGGCCGTTTTAGCCTGGCTATCTGTTCTAGCCCACCGTAAACAATCTGTAGAAGAAATCTTGGTTGATCACTGGCGTCAGTATGGCCGTAACTTCTTTACGAGGTGAAAAATTCTGTTTTAAGCTCCTAATAACTTCAAGTGCATCAAATCTGCCTTTTTTATTACAAATTGTATCTTTTGTTGTAAAATAATGGCAATTTCTTGGTTGACGCAGGTACGATTACGAAAACTGTGAATCAGAGCCTTGCAATAAGATGATGGTGCATTTGGAATCTCTGTTAACCGATGCTTCGTTCATAAACTCGGTTCATACCAGCGATGACAAGACTTACCGCGTTGCACAAGCCGATAACTTCCAATATACCGATCGCATTGACGGCAGCGTGGCAAAGAATCAAGTACCTTCGATGCAAATAAAGCTCTGACGCCATAACACGCCGTTTTGTGTAGGGAATTCGTATTTTGTTCGAAGATGGATCACGTATTATCATGCGTCTGAGTGGAACTGGCAGCTCTGGTGCAACAGTGCGTATGTACGTGGAAAGTTATGAGCCAGATGAATCAAAACACCAACTTGACGCCCAGGTAAATTACGTAATTCCCTCTATTTAAACAGCGTCAGCCTGAATTAGAGTTTTGCAATGCTAGCGAAGCAATTATACTATTATATGATGCAATTATACAATTTTTTTCCCCCTGTTTTAGGTCATGCTCAAGCCGTTGGTGGAAATTGCCCTCCAGATTGCTCAATTGCCTCAGTTTACTGGCCGGGATGCCCCGACTGTCATCACATAAATGAAAATCAGTTCAAATTGTTGAAATCTTTCGGGGTTTAAGTTGGTCATAGCTGAATTAACTCAAGTAGTCGTATTGTTTAGTCCTTAACCTTGTTTAGCGCAATGGAAGTGCATTTAAGAATTTGGGTGTGTGTGACAAGTTGCGTGGCGCAACAAAAGTTAGGTCCCCTGAGCTTTTTAAAACCTACAAGGTCAAAAGTAAGTATGTAAAAGTTAAGAGTCCGTTTTGCAAGTTCAGTTCCCCTTTGCTTTCGTTTGTACGCAGTTAAAAGCTTTCTTAGGGATTGGGGGCGGGATGTTTCGTTGAAAAAGTTACTTGTTAAAACAAGAGTGTAGATCTGTTAATGTTTGAAAATTGTTCTCGCTCTCGTACGACTCATTGTTAGACAAAAACGTCGTAACAACCAGCCCTAAGACTGCCGATATCTTTTTGCCCTGATGGAGGGTGAAAATGGGGAAAGAAAGAAGGGGATGTTCTATAAAAAAAAAATCAGGTTTTTCGTCCTTTTTCATGATTGTTGTGATTGTTACTAGTCTTTTTCCGAGCAACAAACTCCAAAGAGGAAAAGACGTTTCTCTTTTTTGTCTATTTTTCGACTGTGGCTTGTGGGGATTAGTTCTAAAACGCTTATAAACAAGTCTCATACATTGGAATCAAACCTAGTCGCATTTTTCGTTTTTTAACTTTTTATTATATTTTTCTAACATTTTTCAGGGAATTGGTATTCAAATTAAAATTCACATTTTTAGCAGAAGGATTTTTTTTTATTCTAGTAGGATTCCATCGGAGGACAAGTTGACACCAAATTCCTGTCACCGTAAATGTCGTCGATCCGGCTGATGCGATGGATAGGTACATATAATTTTTATTTATTTTTTGATAATTTTTATTTTTTAAGTTTTATTTTTATCTTTTTTTATTTTTTAATTTTTAGTTTATATTTTTGTTTTTTAATTTTTATTTTTTACATTCTATTTTTTAATTTTCAATTTTAATATTTAATTTTTATTTTTAAATTTTATTTTTTTAAATTCAATTTTTAATATTTAATTTTCAGTATTTTAATTTTTAATAAATTAGATAGATAGATACATATAGAGATACATGGATACATATATAGATACATATAATTTTTTAAAATAATTTTTATCTTTTAATTTTTAATTTTATTTTTTATTTTTATATTCGAATTTTTATTTTTGCATTTTATATTTTTTTATTTTGTTTTTAAAAATTTATTTTTGAATTTTATTTTTAATATTTATTTTTAATTTTTATATTTCAATTTTTAATTTTTGGCAAAAGTGGCCAAATCTTGCTGACAGCTTACTAGGTACAAGTGACCCAGAAACCCGGTGTACGCGAATACCGTAAGTTTGTGAATTTATTGATCCTTTTTTAAAACCAATGGCGTCTGACTCACGTTATGCTTGTAGATAGCTTCTTCCCGATTTTTATAGGTTCATCTAGATTTTGACTATCGATTTTTTTCAATTAAACTGTGTATATTGGCGTGCCAAATGAGTTTTTGCGGAAGGCCCGGATGTAAGAGAGACCCCTCATATAAGAGAACGGGCTGTTGTAGATAGCTTCTTCCCGATTCTCATAGGTTTCGTCCTACGGTGCACATTTTTTAATATTTTTAGTATTTTATTTTAATATTTTACTTTATTTTTCAGACAGCGTTGCTGAACTTCTTGTCCAATTATGACACCTGTTCCGTTTGGCACTTCTGGAGACCAATATACAAGCATCGAAGGCTACTTAGACAAAGTACCCACCTGAAAACGCACAAACACGCTCTGGAAAGCTGTCCTAGTAACTTTTGCCTACGAATAAAAACATTGAAAAATAATGCTAATCATGCCACTAGGAAAGTGGAATTGACCTCACGAAACACACGTGGCAGAGTGTTTTCGTAACTGGTGGTGAGCATGCGTCCAGGATTTGTACCGAGATTTGAATCCGAGTTATAACGTTTCGCACCAACGAATATTCAACCTAAGGTAAAAGAAGACGATATCTTTTTATTTATCGATTTTATTACTACCATTTTCTATAAAGGTTCACGCATCTCCGGATCGGTATCATTCGTCGTATATTGGAGCAAGTGTTCTAGCGAATAGCGAAGGGCTCGAGCAAGCAATGGTGACACAGCAGGAATGGAAAACTTTGGGTCCCAACGTGATTCGCAGATGGAATCTGTAATTAATCCATGTTAATGCTTATCATTTCTATATCCCTTGCCTAAAGTGGTTTCTCGTTATATTATTTCTAAGAATGTAAAATTGCGTGTTTTTTGTTAAAGCGAATCAAAACGTGATACACAACATTTGTGCCAAAATTGCGCGTGATTATTATATTTTACCTTCTTTCATCGTAAAAATACTTTATTTCAGACCAGTCGAGATGTATAAAAAGATTTCGGCTATGAGGTTGTCAGAACTTTCAAAAATACTATGAGGTATTTGTGTATTGGGGTGCGTGAAAAAGTACCTCGATTTTTTGTACAGAAGAAAAATGCTTGTAATAAAATTTTTAGCAAATTAGTCGCACTTGACAAAGACAAATCCACGTTAGTAATTTTATTTCCACCAACAAAAGCGGTTTGTTATACTCAAACTATTATTATAATATTTATTAATTTTACTGGAATTACGATGATTATGGTAATTGCCATGTACCTAATAAATCGACATGTCTGCAATATGGAAATTAAGGAATGCGTTTCGTCAGCCTCGACGAGAGGATTCAGAATCTGTAAGAATTATTGCGCTAGCCCTTCAAATAAGCGAGAAAACTGAGTTTGAATATGTAATCATGCCCTGAGGGCGTCTCAGGAGCCAAAAATTTTGAAATCCCATAAGGAATAACATGGGAAAAAGTGCGTTGCACGATGNAGCCCTTCAAATAAGCGAGAAAACTGAGTTTGAATATGTAATCATGCCCTGAGGGCGTCTCAGGAGCCAAAAATTTTGAAATCCCATAAGGAATAACATGGGAAAAAGTGCGTTGCACGATGCCAGCATCATGCTTTCCGAGGCCTCGTTCACCCTTTCCTATCCCTTATCATGCTTCCCATACTGTTTCCAGTGGTACTCTTGGTAATCCCATTTTATTGGAATATACCAGGTACCATAGGAAGCAGGACAGGGCATAGCCAGGGTTTTTTCCTGTGAAAAACCAAACCTCAGACATGGGGACTCGAACCCCCGACCTTGTGATCTCTAAAGTAACGCCTTAGACCGCTCGGCCAAAGCGCTTTACATCACTAATGTTATTTGAAATATAAATTTTACTTACGGTATGTTGATCGTTCACCTGTCATTTATGAAGACTAGAGCTGTTTATTTATTATTTCTTAGAATTCTTTCAGGTAGGGAACAGGGGCGCAGTGAAATTATTTTCTTGTGTGCAAGTAAGCTCAGTGGCAACATAAAAAAAGTTGTCCCCCAGGAAAAAAATTCCCGGCTGCGCCCCTGTGATTGATACATATATAGATACATATAAAGATACATATATAGATGCATATATCGATACATGTATAGATACATATTATAGATATAATAAATAGATATCTCTTTTTGTCCATTTTTGGGCTTGTGGGGATTAGTTCTGAAACGCTTATAAACAAGTCTCATACACTGAAATCAAACCCAGTCGCATTTTTCGTTTACTAATTTTTTTTTTATATTTTTCTAACATTTTTCAGGGAATTGGTATTCAAATTAAAATTCACATTTTTAGCACGCGGAAGTTTCTTCACTCGAGTAGGATTCCATCGGAGGACAAGTACACACCAAATTCCTGTCACCGTAAATGTCATCGATCCGGCTGACGCGAGGCCACATTTTGTTATCCGGACGGACGAAAGGCTAAACAATAGACAGTATTAAGGTGCACTGACTATACTTCGGGGTATTTTTTTTTTTAATATTATTTCTACTTACTGCAGGGAAGGCAGCGACTTGGCGAGAATACGGTCGGTCCCATTTGTCCATCAAGACGGCTTCTTGAGTATGGGGAGCCATCTTTAGTGGATTGATCTCTCGGCTAATTTTGCCTTCTTCGATATCACGGATTTCTTGCCGAATATCTGAAGAATATGAGAATTCGTTGGGAATTTCCTGGTGACGAAATGCATTTTTTTTTATTTATTGCAATTTCTTACTGATGAGCGCTTGGCAAAATCGATCTAATTCTTGCTTATCTTCAGATTCAGTGGGTTCGACCATTAAGCAACCGCTGACTGGCCATGACATCGTTGGGGCGTGGAATCCTATAACGAAGCATCAGTTGATTCTTAATTAATGTAAAACTTTTTTTTTTAAAAAAAAACTTCATCTATAGTTCAGTTTTCGACACTAGAACTCAGTTAACTTTACGAAAAATCACGCTTAACTAATGTTTTAAAACTTAACGAAAATTAAGGCTTGACATTTTAACTTTAATTTTCTCAGCTTTGTCAACAGAAATAACGCTGACAGATTTCAAACCTTACATAAAGGTGAGCTTGTTACCCGAGTTTTAGTTCTTTCTAATTTCTTAGCTTATTTCATGAAAATCACTAATAATTTAGAAACGTACATTGCTAATGACAAGGTTACTCTTAAGGTTGTACAAAGATATCTTTTTCGAATGCAGTGAACAGAAACATGTTTAGGTTCGTACCGTAGTCCATTAACCGTTTCGCGATATCAACGGCCTCGACGTTGGCTGTTTTCTTGAAATCTCTCACATCCATGATGAATTCATGCGCCACTAGGCCTTCGCGGCCAGTGTACAATGTTTTGTAGTGCGGAGCGAGGACTTTGCTCATATAGTTCGCGTTTAAGATGGCCACTTGGGTCGCTCGTTTCAACCCTTTACCGCCCATCATCTAGTTACACAAATCAAATTGAATTACTGACATTTCTGACTTCCTCGTCTTTATTTTACTCAACAGCCTTTTTCTAATCCAGTATTCTTATTTTGTCTTGAATATGCTTAAAGGACACAGGTTTGCTTGTTCTTACTTTGATATATGCCCAGGAAATGGGCAAAATGGCGGCAGATCCGAAGGTCGCAGCACTGCAAGCCCCGAACGCTTTTTCGTCACTTTCGTTCGGGTTCAGAGGTCGCATAATGGGATGTGAAGGCAAATACGGAGCTAAGTGTTTCTTCCTAAAAATCAAGACAACGTTTACTACCTAAGAAAGATAAATGCTTTCAGGAAGTTGAATTTACACTCCAATGGGTCCCATGCCCGGTCCACCGCCACCGTGCGGGATACAGAACGTTTTGTGTAAATTGAGATGTGACACATCCGAGCCATAATCACCGGGTCTGCAAAGTCCCACTTGCGCGTTCATGTTAGCTCCATCTAAATAAACCTACCAATAAGTTTCAGTGTTACATTTCGTTGTCCAGCTTTCTTTCTATGTCCAACATCTAGAGTAATGTAAAATAAACAATAACAATACTATAAGAAAGCTACAAAGCTTATATTGAAGTAACTATTAGTACTGTATTAGCCAGTAAATTACGCAATCCGAGCTAATGGAGAAATGAACATGAGGCAATGCAAAACAGTACAAGTTAGGTATGATATTTCTCGTTAATGTGAAAAGCTGAACTAAGTCTCTGTGGAGTTAAAGCAGGCGCTTTTCGAACAGTTAAGTGTAAAATACATTATTTCGCGTTCAGATTAAGTACCTGTCCGCCTTTGGCATGGATGATGTCGCAAACTTCAGCGACTGTTTCTTCAAATACGCCACTAGTCGAAGGATACGTGATCATAACGCAGGCCAAACGATCTTGGAATTTTTCGGCCTAAAAGTGTTTCGCATTAAATGATGAGTAAGTTTTCTATGTTTTTTTTAAATTCGCATTTTTACGACTTGTGTCTTACGTCACTACATTATTTGTGTATATTTGAATTGTTAAACTGTATTATCTTTATCTTTTCCTTGACATATTTTTTTTGTGGTTGTCTCTGTGCATTATTATCTACTTCTAATAATTTTTATTCTTTCAGATTGTTACCTTCGCCTTGAGTTGGGCAATGTCGATACTGCCGTCTTTGGCGGTATTCACTGGTTCGACAACCATTCCGCACATTTGAGCTGATGCAGGATTGGTTCCGTGTGCAGAAATAGGGATTAGGCATATATTTCTTTGACCTTGGCCAATATCTTCCAAGTAAGACTTGATGACGCGTAGGCCAGCGTATTCTCCTTGCGCTCCACTGCAATTTCACACCCGAAAGGTAAGGAATCACATAATTCGCCGTCTTCACGAGTACTTCGGAGCAAATTGCGGAATTTACCTGTTTGGTTGGAAAGAAATGCGATCGTAGCCCGTGATTTCGCATAAATCTTGCTCCAGTTCTCGCAAAAGATGCTGGTAGCCTTGCGCTTGGCTAGGAGGAACGAAAGGGTGTAACTGGGTGAATCCTGGCATGCTACAGGGCATCATTTCTGTGGCACTGTTGAGTTTCATGGTGCACGATCCCTAAAGAAATCCAAACGGAGACATTTTTTCGAGTTAATTAAAGCGAGTTAAAGAAACAGATTGCTAGTCCTTTACCAGGGCAATCATGGAATGGACCAAGGAAATGTCCTTATTTTCTAGAGACTTCAAGTAGCGCATGATTTGAGTCTCCGAGTGATATTTGTTGAAAATTGGTTGCGTCAAGTACTGGCTCTTGCGCTCGAACTCGCTTTCGTCGATTTGTCCGTCCAAATTTAAACTCAATCCACCAACAACCTTTAAAAAAAAAACGAAATATTGTTTAACACAATTAAAACTGTCACTTAGAGTTAGCGATTGTTGAATTATTTTTACTCTATTTTTTATATTAAAAACCATGGCAAAGCAAAAATTGTTAAAATATCACAATAAATTAAAAATAAATATTGTTTCATAGCTTTACACGCAAAAACGCAAAAAAAAGGCAAATATACCTGATCAGCGGTGGCATTGGCGCCGAAGATATTAAACAAGTCATCCAGATCCGATTCCTGGGTGGTTTCGTCCAAAGCCACACCTACTGACCCGTCTTCGAAGTACCGGAGGTTGATTTGCTTGGTTTCGGCACGCTGTTTGATTTCAGCAATGCTGAGAACCGGTCGAATTTTTAGGGTGTCGAAGAATTTGGTGTTCTCGACCGTGTTTCCCGCTTGTGAAAGCCCTCGGGCGAGTAGTAGTGCAGATTTATGAATCCTGGACGCGATATTGCGCAAACCGGATGGTCCGTGATACACTGCGTACATTGCTGCCATATTGGCCAGTAATGCTTGTGCAGTGCAGATATTGCTGGTGGCTTTGTCGCGCCTAATGTGCTGTTCACGCGTTTGTAGCGCTAAGCGGTATGCTTCTCGGCCCGTTGCATCTCTGGAAAATTTGATCTAATCAATTGTTTTTCTTTATTTCATCTTAAGTTGCTGTCTTTAATTTAATTTAATTCTTACTGAAGTTCATACAGTCAAAACCAAAATCCTGAAGCGAACAGACGAAAGGGCTATACCTGGTCACTCCAACCATTCTACCGGGCATTAGACGAACAAGATTTTGTTTACACGCGAAAAAGGCGGCATGGGGACCACCGTAGCCTAAGGGCACGCCCAGTCGCTGGGCGCTGCCGACTGCAATATCAACTTGAAATTCACCGGGAGGTTTAAGAAGGGTCAATGCGAGTAAATCTGTCGCGCAAATTGCCAGTGCCTACGTAAGAAACAACAAATAATTAGCATAAAATTAAGCATCTTACCAAAAATATATTTCAGAATTATGAATAAAAGTTGCGTTTACTTTTGTCAACATAACTAAATTAAGCCATAAGAGTAAAAAGGCTAGAAAGATATTCAGAACACTCAGCTTACGCCTGCTTGGTGAGCATGTCCGACTAGTTTGGAGTAGTCTTGGATGTTGCCGTCTGTATCAGGGTACTGGAAGACTACAGCGGATACACTTCCGCTTCTCGCGCTCCAGTCAACTTGATTCAAGTCGCACACGTGGGTCTCGAGGTCCAACACCTTGGCGCGCGTCTCGATCACAGCGATGGTTTGGGGGTGGAGCTTATGCGATACGTAAAACACTTTGCGTTTGTTGTGGCGAGCGCTGAGGGTCACGGCCTCTGCAGCGGCAGTACCTTCATCCAGTAGTGACGCGTTCGAAACTTCTAACGCCGTTAATTCTGCCACCATTGTCTGATAATTCAGCAGCGACTCCAAGCGGCCTTGGGCGATTTCGGGTTGGTAGGGCGTGTACTGAGTGTACCTTTATGTTTCGTACAAAATGCAATCCCTTAAGCGCTCTGATAAATACAAAATGTTTAAAAAGTACTACAGAATAACACGCAAAATAACCATCAATAAGCGATATCTTACTTTAACAAAACGAAGTACACAAACGAAAGAAATCAGTAAACAGTGCATAGAGTGATAACTCAAACGGCTTCAATGACCCAAGATTGCAAGGATTTGCTTACCATCCCGGGTTCTCGAACAAGTTGCGCATGATAGGATGAGGCACGTGGCAATTGTAGTACCCCATTCCGATGTAACTTCGCCAGATCTGATTTTGGCTCGCCAATTTATGTGCATTATTAAGCAAATCGGATTCACCTACAATTGCAATCAAAATCAAGAAGCGCGCGCTTTCAACCCTTATCAGTTCAAGATTATTTCTGACGTTCATAAGTCGCCCTTTAATTGACTTTTATATGAAAACTCCGACACAATGGTTATGTAAACGAACAGAATTTAAAGCAAAGCTTGTAGATTGTCTCAAAATGCTACGGTTACATGAACTGAATTATTTCCTTTTTTAAACAACGAACAGTTACCGCGTAAATCGACTTGAAATTACGCGTAACGCCAATTTCTTTTTCGATGGAATAATTAGAAAGGGCACGTCAGTTTTTCGCACTATAAAATTCTTTTGTTATCTTGTAGCCAAAAGGTGTGGTTTGGCTACTACGCGACAACCAGATCTCAGCTCGCACATTTTTTTTTAGATATTTTTCGGTTAAGAAAAACGTTATCCGTAGCCTTGGCCTTACGTTGAGAGCTAATCAGGTAGAGACAACCGAGTATCGCCTCATTTTTATCAGGCAGTGAACGGACACAACCAAGAATTCATACCTATAGGCTGTGATATATTTAAATCGCGCTTCAGTTGGATTTTGGACGGCACGGCCTCGTTTGTCAATGATTCTAGATCCTGCAAAAGAGACAACAATTTTAATTTGAAACGCTTTCGTTAAATCTTTAACATAGATTATGTAACAGTCACTGAAAATGAACACAGAAAAAAAATAAAAAAAAAACTACGATCCGTACTGCATTTATATAATCTTTATCTACAAAATCTTTAACCATTTTTATAGCAGTAATTCAGCACTATTTTTCCCGCTATAATATTCCATATTCCTTTTGTTCATAAACTCTGCGTACGCAATTAACATTTCTTTAGATCTTGCAGGTTTGTAAGCCTTCACGTGATATTTTTACAGTTTTCGACAACTTAATCAATTCCATTTCAGCGAAAATATTTTACTTGAATTATACGCTATGATTTTCTTAAAATCAACGTTACAGTATTAAGCTAACAAATAAAGTACTTTACGCTTCTTGGTGAACACGTGAGCACTTACGTCGTACGTAATGCGCAACGAAAGGGGGTAAATACCGTTTCTATTATTTTGCGCAAACGTCGCGCATCAAACGGCTTGTTTATCCTGGCCAGGTAGTCCGGAGACCTTTCAAGGATGTTTCATTGTGTCCTATTTCGAATTCGTGACCTGAATTCGAAACGGTGTTATCCTCACTGAAAGACGGAGCGAAAGTATCGTTTTCCGCAATGCTATTTGAACCCAGCTTTATGCGCAGTGAAAACTCCAACGTTACGTAAAGCACCAAATCCATAAATTTCATTCCATTTTTATTTCTTACCTTGTAGCCTAACAATTTGAGCATTTTGGCCTGATCTTGGGCATTAGGTCCGATGTGTCGAGTTTCGAAGCTTTGCGGCTGGGGAATAAATTGGTTGAAATTCGCGCTCGCGAAACGGCGCGCTGGGATGTGGGCGGGGAGAAGATTTTTCGCATTGCTAGTACGGTTTTGGTAGATTGTATGGTAGCAAGACGTTAATTGCCAAAATTGCCGAGTGTTTTTGCATTGAAACTGGCGAATGGCAGTGATGGGGTTCACGGATAAACAAACACGTTGAAGTCGATGCATGATGAATTGCGAAGTCAATTTTTTAAAAATAATTTTTAAATATGAATAATAGAATGATTTTGCGATACACTATACAACTAACTTCGGTACGCAGGTTTCAGTCCCTGGTCCGTTTTGCACCTACTCGGAGCACGCTCAGGCGTGAAAGAGACCTGAACATCAACTGCGACGTGGGTCTTTATGGTTTGTATACCTGACGAGCCTCCTGTTGCCTGACGGGTGGGCCAACCATTTCACCGTGGTCTTGGCAACAATCTCCTTCCCTGAAACTAGTTGCGGCTGGCTAGCAGAACGTATGAGTGACGTCAGGCATGGATTTTCAACATCCTCTTGTTCTAACATTGGGAGATGCCAAGCCCCTTTCCCGTCTCCAATAACTGCGCGATTCTCCGTTGTGTGTGAACCCGCCTTTTTCAACGCTTACATTCACATTCTGATAATTTATGCTTGAAAATCGAAAAACATAATATTTACTTGATTTTTTTTTTCAACATGTCATGTTTAGTTTTTGCTTTTAGTACGTGGCTCGTTTTCAGTGTGTTTAACTTATACATATTGACGCGACCGTTTTGGGGTACGTTGGCCTTAGTGTGACATTGTTGTGCAGCCGTCGAAGCTTTGTGGTCTAGGTTAGAAGTGGTAAGACACAGCTCGGAGAGTTTTCTTATTTTCATTTTTCATTTCGCGTGGATGCAAAACCGTAGCTTGAAAATACACTCATTAAATGCTGTCTATCCTAGCGGGGTTATCCTGCGATTATCCGCTTTCAACACATTTCAGATTTTCTATTACAGTTGATCGGTTCTGGCTTCAAATCGTGGAGACCTTAGAATTCGGATTGTGGGTAGCACAGTGACAAGTCTGCGAGCCATGCAATATGCGAATCGCCTCTTAACATTTTGTATCACGGGTGTAGCATCCGTTGCTAAGCGACGTATGAGATCTGTAAATAATTGTCAAAAGTCAATGTTCTTCAAGCGGAAAACCACGAAATGGCTAATCGTACAGTGAAAGAAGCAGTAGCCATAAAAGGCACAAATCCCCAATATTTAATAGAAAAGATCGTCCGGTCAAGAATCTACGACTCACGCTATTGGAAAGAAGAATGTTTCGCGCTTACAGGTTAGCACAATTCTTATTGAAATTAATTACTTAATTTCTTTCATTTGGCATTTGCAGCCGAATTACTTGTGGACAAAGCCATGGAACTACGTTATCTTGGTGGAACTTATGGTGGCAACATTAAACCCACACCTTTCATTTGCCTGACTCTTAAAATGCTCCAAATCCAGCCTGAAAAAGACATTATTGTCGAGTTTATCAAAAGCGATTTCAAGTAAGCATAAACTTTTTTCTAACAAACCTAACTTGTATATGGTGATGGTAAAGCTTGTTTAGAAGTCGTTGGTTCACCAGTCTGTTTGCTTTAGGTACGTGAGAGCTTTGGGAGCTTTCTACATGCGATTGGTCGGCACGTCCATCGAATGCTACAAATATTTGGAACCGTTGTTGAACGATTTCCGCAAGCTAAGATTCCAGAATCGTGAAGGCAGTACGTTTCCATATGCTTTAATTTCTGTACTAAAAGTTTTGACACAAATACGCATTGGGAGCACCTAAAGAAATCGAGTTCTCTTCAAAAACATAGTCCTATCGCTACTAATTATTTGCTTATATAATAGAATTTGAGTTAGTCCACATGGATGAGTTCGTAGACCAAATGCTGCGAGAAGAACGCGTTTGTGACGTCATCCTTCCCCGCATTCAAGTAAATTCCCTTCACTAATTATACAAGGCAATCGCACTACTTTCGTTTCGTTTTAAATGAAGAAACGCCACGTGTTAGAAGAAGGAAACGATCTAGAACCTCGCGTGTCAGCTTTGGAAGAAGCCTTAGAAATGGACGAAGACGAAGAATTAGATTCCGACACCGCTCCTGCCATGGAGGAAGAAATGCCTTCGAAAAGCAATAGAGACAAAGACCGGCATCGGGAGAAAACGAGAGACAAAGATCGCGACGACCGCAAGCGGCACCGGAGTAGAAGTCGAGAACGAGAAGATCGCGAGCGGAAGCGAGGCCGAAGCCGTACGCCCGAACGCGATCGTCACCGCACCTCTGACCGTAGACGTAAATCGCCTGACCGGCATGACCGTGATCGAGACACACGCGACCGACGAGATCGAGCCAGGGATGACAAAGATCGCGGTCGAGATAAAGACAAGGACAAGAAGAAGAGTAAAGACAAACGAGACAAAGACGACAAGAAGACACAAGAGCAAGAAATCGCAGAAGCTAATGCCCTTCGGGCGAAATTGGGCTTAGCGCCATTACGACCTTAAAATCTGTTGCCTTTTATGTTGCTTTACACTTTGTCGAAAATACATGATTCTTTGAAAGCTAACTTGAAACACTTTTCTACGAAATTTGTCACACGAACCGAGGGTTGAAGTCGATGGGCTGGTTCTAGCCTAAAACCGCAGCCCTTGGCGTCGAAAAGTATCGCTTCTCTACGCTGAGTTATCAGTGTTGCAACAGACTAGAATCTGGAGAAAGATATGTTAAAACAAAAAAGGAAATTTGCATTTTCAAGTGTCAAAACTCTATTTTCTTACAAGGACGCCGTTCTATACGTTTTTACTACAATAGTTCAATGAATTTGCGGAATGTATAACAGTGTTGACAAGCTTTTGCTTCTATTAGCATTGGCGAATAAAGCCAAGCCGTATTTCTCTTGTATAACCAGAAAAGAAGGTAAATTGGAGCTTGACGAAGTGGAATGTTAGTCTACGGCGTTTTTGACAGATAAACTTCTGTTGTTCGTAGAAACGTGTTGCCTGCACACGCTCTGAACTACCTACACCTTCTTAAACAACTTCGGTTGGAATGCAAAGAAATAGGTACTACTTCTGGAACACGGTAATGACGCAAGAAATTGACGAACAATATGGGAAAATATTCAGGCAATATGGAGGAAAAGTATGATAAATTATTTCGAAGACTCGGAACGCTCTACGCTAGGGGGATTTACAATAATAACAGGCGATTGTCGATGTTAATTTTCTTGCTGCTGAATGCGGAACTCCCATTGGGCAATCAAGGCGCTTTTTCGGCGAGCACTTTTGGCTTCTCTCTGAAATTGATAAACGATAAATCAATAAATTGATAAACGATAAATCAATAAGCATGAGGTAAAAAATAATAATAAACAAATCCAAAACTAAACGAGTATACAGCCGAACTATTCATGGAAACAGCTAAAATCAGTGGGACAGAACGGGGAAACAAGGCGCCCTAAATTAACTGACTAGGGAATAGATTTCACGACAGATTTTTTGATTTGCAACTGAGAAGTATCGTGAATCTATAAATAAGGTACGAAGTAATTCCGAGGCTAATGAAGTATAGCAAGGTTAAATAAAGGTTTTCGGGGTTTCGTTCACATTCCAGGGATATAGAAGGGTGGAAAAGGTGACGTACTGATGACGGTTCTCTGGTTTCTAGGCCACTGAATTGCTCGCTAGCTGCCAAGTTAGAAATCGAAACTGCGCTTCGCAAAGCGGAATTTCCGTTTTCCACTGGGCGTTCCACGACGGCAGCAGCGTCCTCGTCATCCATCATTGCAAGGAGATTAGGTTGGGATTTGGCAAACATTTTCATACGAGTTAGTCTACGAAAACAAAACAGTTAGCGAAATGTATTTCTTACAAAAATTGGGAAAAAATTACAGAGCTATTATACCTTAACTCTTCTTCTCGCTGCTTCATTTCTTTCAATTCTTCTTGGATTTTGTCTTCAGCGGTGGCAAAAGCGCGTCGCGGTGGCGCCACTTCTCTCTTCTCTACTTCAATCTGCAGAACAGTAATAAAATAAACGTCTTCCGACTGAATTCTGAACTCAGCAACTTGGAAGCAAAACTTTAAACTGAATCCACTACAAACAAGTTTGCTTTCTGAACTTATGTGACTGAGCGGAAAATGAACGGTACTGCAAAAAAATAATGTAGAAAAAAATTATACGATTGAAATGAACCGCACTTCTGGTTTAGAAACGCTAATTTGTTCGCAGACGACGGGCGAGACAACTGGAGATGCAACTTTGGTGGGCTTGGCGACGGCTTCAGGTTTAGGCGCGAAAGGCGTGAAGGGTTTGCTCGCAAAAGCCGGTGGGCCGTTAATTTTACCGCGTGACGCAATGAATTTCGCCATAACGCCTTTTTGGGAACTGGCAGGCGTGCTGAACTTTCTGAAAGGCGATACATTCGACGACGACGCCGTATTAGGAGCGTGGTGTAAATTATGAGCCGAAATGGCACGTGTTAAGGGAGCCGCCTTGGGTGGTGGTGCGTGCGACGTCACCGGTGTAACCTTGTTAGTGGTGACAGGCGGTACGGGCGACGTTGGCGACGCTACTTGGACTAAATGACTGGACGAAACGGCACGCTGACGTTTTTCGCGAGCTAACTCGTATTCTGCCGAGTATTCCGCCAACTGCGATAACCTGGCCACCTGAAATAACACCATAATTAGATTAGATTGACATATAAGTACATTAACATTTACAAGCGTCTACAGTTTTAAGTTTAGAATCCAAAATTTTAACAAGTTCACAAAGAGTTCACATAACACTGCGTTAATTTTTTATTGGAATATTCACACGTCACTGTGAGAAACTCATAAAAATTTCCCAACGTGAAAAGTACGGAAATCTTTCTTCTCATACTTTGGCGTCAACTCGCTCTTCGGAAGTGGTTTGGATGTGTCCGGTGCTTCGTAATTCAATCTCGCGTTGTGAGGCTTCTTCAATTTCTTGCTGAATACGAGAAGTGGCAAGTCGGTGTTGCACGTCACGTTTATCGTTGACTACGGTCCGGTTTCCGATCTTCACCACCTTCCAAACAAATCAAACAGATAAGTCATTATTATCCAAGACATATCCTGAACACCCCAAATAAGAATGAATGACAGCAGGAACAGGGAAACGCCCATAAAGTTGGAGTTTCTTCGTTGCAAACATAAAAGGGAAGCTTACTTCTTTGTCAGGCTTGACAGCATGGTTTAGAAGAAAGCCTTTTTCCTTGCGCAGCTCTTCTTCACGCTCTCCGGCCAACCGGATCTCCCGTTCAATGGGTGTTTCCTTAACGCTCCTGCAATATGGAAAATAACGTTCGTCATTTATTTGAAACGTAATTACACACATTTAAATCTAAAGCCACGATTTCAAATTTCAAGGATTTTTCAATGTTTCAAAGCCAACCTCGAATAAACCAAGAACTCCATCCTCGGACTGAGCAAGTTGTGTGCGCTACTTATGAACAAGTACCGCGCTTATGAAGCGCCAACGGCATCAAAACATACACCACACACGCAATATACTGTTGTATTGCCTTCTCTTACTCCACCAAAGTTTACGTCATGCAGATAAGTTTTTTTTATCTTACTTCCATTGCTTAAAGCAGTCAAAATAAATTACAGCCATATTCGTTCAATGTGATTGAGCCAAGTGTTAGTTCAACTACTTTAAATTGAAAGAATCAAGTTAGAAATCCTTTGTCATCACGAGATGCTACTGTTAAGCGAGAAGTCATCACAGTGTTGGAAATTACGTTACCTGAAATGGTAAGCTGTGTTTTCCTCTTGTTCGGGTTCTTCAAAGGGCTTTACCACCACGCGTCGTTTGGTTACCGGAGCGGATCCGGTACTTTCATGCAAATGCGTTACTCCAGGAGTGCTGTGGTCCCCCGAACTGTGGCCCGAGCTCATTGAATCCATCGATTGCGTTCGTTGATGAGGGAACTGCGAATTTCCATAAGTCACTGGTGTTTCCGGACTCGCCACACGACTTGACAAAGAAAAATTCTTGATTATTCCCTGATTTTCGACAAAAACGTCAAATTTTAGAACCAAAGTCGTATTTTCAGCTAAAAGAGGTTAATTTAACGACAACTAAAAATGGAATCTGAGTTTACAGGCGGAAATTAGGAGAAAAGGATTAAAAAAAAACTTTAAAAAATTAAACTAATTTCCCTGAAATTCGGTTGCACACAACTTTTACTTCTAGCTTTTTCGGTTGTTGAATTTCTTTGTATCGGTTTCAGGTTTTACAACGAAGATAACTACCTGCTATGGCCATCACTGCCCAATTCTTCGGTGGTTGCTTCTGCATCCGAGTAATGGCCTTCGTCTGTAGTGGGTATCGAGGCAAAATTTTCGTTATCGTCGCTACTTGGCAACGCCGTAATCCTCGCGGCATTATTGCTGTACAGCTTTTCACGCATGAGCTTCACTTCTTCTTCCCTGCGGCGTAAATCTCGGATTTCTTGTGCAATCCTCGCTTCAGCTGAGGAAGCCATCACCTCCTCTTCTTCTTCAGCAGTCACAACACCTTCACCCACAGGTGGCAGCACCATCTCCACAGGCCTTTCTTCCTCTTCCTTAACCTTCGGTTTGCTCAGGTGAAGCAGTTTCAGCGCCTCTTCCCGCTCGCGGGCCAGCGCTTCTTCTCGCTCTTTCTGCAAACGAATCTCGCGTTCAATCAAGCTCTCTTGCGGGTTATACGAATCTTCATCTTCGTCTTCACTGTCGGCCGGCTTCGGACTGAAAATCGGCTCTCGGTGCAATTCGGGCCGTTTGGCGACCACTTCGACCACTTTCGGGTTGGGTTTCGGTTTGGTCATCGGAGTTACGGAAGACACTGGCAGATCGGCGGGGTCTTCACTCTCACCGAAGATGTACTGCTGCTTCTTGGGCTGGTGGTCAGCTTCCGAGTCGGCGATGATGGACCCCACCGCTACGAAATCGTCGGTAGGTAGGTCCAAAAGGACGTCTGCACCACGGGGTGGTTCGAGGGTGACTGAATTGTCATTGGGCTCGGTGGTATCCTCGTTATCGAAGCCCGGAGGCGGAGAAATAGTGCGCGTTACGGCAGAGAAATTGGCACGGGGTTTGGCCACTACCAGCGGCTCGGGTTGCATCGCTTCGCAGCTGAGCATCTTGGCTTCCCAGTATTGTTTCGTCTTCTCTTTTTGCTCCAAAATGGAGTCGCTCACTACTTCACCTACATAATACAACAATTCTTAAGAAAATCTCTAAAAAGTATTCGGAACATATTGCAGAGTATCTGTCATTGGAAACCATAACGCCACATGGCTCTTTTTATGGAATGCTTCCTCCGAAATGTGCAGTACCGTAACAGGAGCAAATTTGTGCATTCGAGTGTAATTGCTTGGCCTGCTTTGTTGGAGGGGTTTCGGCTTAAAGCATAGAAACTTTTAGCTTTTCAAAAAATTGAACTAAAATTGTATGTATGTAAAAAGAGGATTTTTATCAAAATACTATCAATCTTCGGTTTTCTATCAGGCCTTATTCAGAATTAAGTCTTCATTCAGTCCAGAACTTGGTTTTTCAGCTTCAACTTTGAAACGTTGATGGGTATGGTTTCTGTCCCTCCGAACAATCTTTACTTAAAATTTTAAACATTTTCCATATTTTATTTAGAAAGACTGTTGGAAACTTAAATTTTGGAAGAGCATTACCTAAATTTAGAAAGAGCTTGATATTCCTATAACTCACTACACAGGAATTGAACTTTCTGTTCGAAAATGCCACTAAATAAAAAATTAGGAAGAATTTTCACACAGTTAAGACGCCAAATGTGAAACATCGCAAAGAACTATCACGAAATGACCCAAATCTGGTCCTTCAGAGCTCAAGAAATCTCCTTTTAAGGACAAGCCCAAGGCGATTAAGAAGCTGCGAAAGTCAATCGTGACAACTCTTCGCTCAGTTTCCTGGAGATAAAGGATATCGTAAATTTGCAACATTCTACCTGGCATTGTTGTAGATTTTCGCTCTCGCTCTCACTTTTCCTAGGACTTAACTCGTGATTAACGGTTGTACATGTGGCCCTGTAATCTTTTTTTTCTTGCAACATCGTCTATACTGGTTATCTCTCAGTTTATCAATTCTTTTCCCATTTCGAATACACAGCTCGACATTTTACATAGCTAGATAACGCCCACGTTAGCCAAACGGAATTCACGTTTTGAGCCTTGATGGATTACAGGCAATCATAAATAAAAAATCCGATAACGAGTCAATAGCACGTAAGGCAACCTAGTGCACAACGTCTCAGTTTGGTCTTGCACTAGGAACTTGTTACGAACGTAGAAAATCAAAAATGTCTAGTTTTCACCCAAAACGGAAGACCAAAAAAGTAAAAAAAAAAAAAAATTAAAATGTAAGCTTAATTTGAATCAATTAAATCTAATAAATCATTTCTAACTGGCCTGATCTACCAATAAAAAAATCATTAAAAACGAAATGATTACGTCAAAACATAGTAGAACACTTTTAACATCTTACGTCTGGGTTAACGTCAGAAAAATAAAGCACAGCAGTGGACAGTTATGGTATGCACGAATCTACCATACTTCCAAGATAGGTTACGACTAAAGGTAGCAAAATGAGCTGCAAGAAATGTCGCCCATTTTTTTTTTTTTAACATCACAGAAGCATTCAAACGTGACTACGAGACAAGTATGGAAATCAAGTAAAGAAAAAGCTCAAGTTGCTTTGGTTTGTCCCCAGGGGCAAAAGGGAGCAAGCTTTTGGAGAGCATCTCTCTTATGGCAATGGACAAAAAATCCCAAGGGTCAAGCAACTCGCACGTAATTGGCTCGCCTGAGGGTTGTAAATAAAAAATACGACAAAAAATAACAGAACTTTCAATCTGACGCTGCGCTTTTCTCACATGCATACTTGCGGTTTGCCATTCTTTTGGGAGTATTTACTTTATCCGGGTATGAACAAACCCTTGAAGCTCACCTTCTCAAGGCTAAATACGAGCCACGGCAAGGAATTACAGAAAAACGCGCCAAATTATACAGTTAACATACCACATAAACGCAATGTTGGACAACACTAACAATCGCATTAAACGAAAAGGCAGGCAAAATCGACGTTGGACACTAACAAGACGCATCTGATTCGTTTAAATTACATATTTAGAAGGAAATCTTGGACATGGAAACTAATACTTTTACTTCAAGGGAAACTTACATAATCCGTACCTAAAATATGTAAATGGTTGACTATCCTAATTAATAAAAATTATCCAACCAACACGAATTCACAAGATAAAGATCTCGTCAAGTCACATGAAATAATCTGAGCGAAGAGAGTTTGTACCAAGTTTCCGAATTTCTTACTATAGATATAACACAATGAGACATTTCCCACTGTACAGTACGTGCCTAGTATTCCGAGCTTGAGTTTAGCTTTCGAAAATTTAAAGATTAATTTTCGGTCTAAAGCATTCCAAAACGACCACAAAAATCTCTTTATGGACATCCTTTAAACCGGCAATAAGACCTAAAGTCCAACACGTGACCACTATCTTCAAGTTATTCCCGGAATGTATTTAATTCTCTTTCTACATGAATTTTTTAAATAGCTTGTATCTCGGCTTTAAATTCTGTTCTATTAATTTTAATTGCTACTGTATTTTTGTTCTTATTAATGATTTTTGTCTAAGTACCATTCTTCCACCGAAGACTAATTTCATGCCAGAAATTCATAACCAAAAGTTCATCCTTTGAAGTGTCTCACTTTCGAAATTTCAAGACCAATGAATCGGAAACTTTCGTAAACACCTTCCATTCACCCAAAGCGCGCTGAGAAAGCTCATCAAAACTTCCTTTTCAGGTAATTTAACTAACGCAAAATTGCCCCCCCCCCAGGGGAACCAGAATTCTTCGCAATGAAGCACCGAAAGCTATTCTTCCGCATTTAACCGAAACTACGCACACCTGTGGCTTGTTACCAGCCACGAAAAATCAAAATCACAGATCGTAATTCACCACTTTACACGCTCAATCCTTACACTTCTTTCCACGCTTAAAGAATTCGCAAACCAGGATCGTCTGTCACTCAAGTTCCGATCCATCAAACTGGCATTAAAAACGCCAGGTGCTAAACTTTACTGCTCCTCCAACTGCAAGCTGTTGATAAAACTGACGAGCCGGAAAAACGGAAATAATAAAAAAAGGAAAAATATTCCTCCCTTGGTCTAACAAATTTCCCCCTTTACTTCTACGGCTTCAACCGTTTCACGGCCAGTTTCGAAAAGCAAACTATTAATCAATAATTTTCAGTCAACCTCAAAAATAACAAAAGAAAGCAGATTTGGACTTCCTTTCATGGTCTTAATGACGAGGTTACTCAACGTAATCAAATACTGCGGTTTTCCTTAATTCAGGGCATTCTAGTGAACAAAATTCAAAACCGCCTCTCAAGAAGCCCAACTACGTAAAAAAAAAAAAATATTCCTAAAACTCGGAAGGAAGGAAGGACGTTGATTCGTCTTGATTAACCAAGCGTTATGTCAAAAGCTTAACTTAAACCCAGAAACTCTTCTTCCGACGATGAACAGCCCAAGGTCGCAGAGCATCACACAGAACACCGCACATTCCCACCGCAACCCAAAAATGGTGTGTGCGAAATTCCTGGGAAATTCACGGAACCGCAAACGGGAAACAGAAACTCACCTGATTCTCGTCACATCCACTGTGGAAACAACACTTAATCCTTTATGTTAAGCTTCCAACCACCTTTTTTGCACGCAATTCCTCCAACGCATACACTAATAAATATTATGGCTATCTTCAGTCACTAGAAACACTCAACTCAATGTTTTTCTGTGCTTTTAAAGTTTTTGGTAAACTTCCACGCACGTTGGGTTGCAAACACATCTGGCAGACTGCGTTTCCTGTAGTCTACTGCCTGAGCACCTGGCTTTGTGCTTCCATTGTCAGCATTTACCTGGCCTCCTGGATGCCGCCGGAGGGGTGCGGAGAGGGTGAAGGGGAGAACAAGGTGGTTAATAACCTAGCTAGTATGCCATGTGCAGGATACATGTATTGCCATGTAGGAGGGCAAGAGGGGAGACAACACAGGTGTAAAGTTGACTGCCATGTGAAAAGCGGATGACAAGAAGCTCTGTTTTATTGTATACAACGCTGCAACTTGGGAGAATTTTCGCGGTTTCACGCATTCCCAAGACTAGAGCTTTTCGTTTATCGCCCGGGAATTATGGAAAGTTAAAGGTCGAGGTGAGGCGTATGTGGGAAATAGCGATCTAAGCCTGTTTATTTCTATTGTTCAATACAGTTAACGAGTTATCGCCTTTTGGAGTGACGTCACTACGTAAATGCTTCTTGCGGATAAGTTAATTGTCAGATAAGAGACTTCACTGCAGTCTTAATTGCAAACAAATTCGAAAAAAGTGAACTCGGCTTTTCGAAGGCCCGGAATTTCCTTATTGTAGTGCGCTGTATTGTTTCATTGACGGAACGCAATAAACCAACTAATGGATATTTTGGCAATTTTCAGAAATGCGCTACTGCGCACTTCCGCAGTGCGATCCTCCTTAATGAAGCGAGTTAATGGCCATTAGTGGAATTGTTAGGGTAAGAGAGATGCTTCTTACACGCAGTCAAGTTCATTGTCTTCGTTATTGGACAAAGGAATCGAATAGGGCTGCTTTCCTTAAGAAATTGTAAAAATATTCGCACGAAAGTACTGCACACAGTTTTGTAGAGTTATGTAAGAACGATTGGGTCACGAGAATTTTGTGTAAGCAATTCTATATAAACGAAACAGTAAAGAAAGTTGGAAGAAAGTGAGCTTTCGATTGTTTTTCTTCGTTTTACACGCTTAGATAATTTGAAAAGTGAAGAGAGTAGTGCAAGATGATCGGACACGACGAACTGCAGGAAATCATGTGCTTGACTGATTCATCGAGATTTCTAAGTGTTAGAACACATTGGCAACACTTAACAAAACTTTCGAATGTAGTTGTACGATTTTCCAAAATATAATGAATTAGTTTGCTATCCAGTTTATGCAGTTAATTCCAAGAAAGCTATACAAAGCACTGACGGTAAACTTGAAATTTATTTACGTGCACTACTAAATGAGTGTTTTTTTTTTAAAGCACAAATGGCATAACAAACACAAAATCACAATAGGTTATATTTGTAATAATAAATTAGTTCCCCAGAATTCATTCAAATTGTCTGGATCTTTCTTGTAAAGAAACAGCAAACAGCTTGGGTTGTTTATGTCAACTGCATATTGTAGAAAGTAGGGCGTTTGTATGTTTAACAATTTAGCTTCTTCGGTACTCATTTGCATGAAACGAACAATTTTCCTGTACGGAAGAATGTAACGTTTCCGCGTAACAACCCATGTTACCCAATTTTTGATCTGAAACACAAAAAACCGAACTACTGACCTTCGTATTCAAATGACTGCTCTGAAACCCACTAATTTCTAAGCCTGAGCTCAAAATTGGGTCTCCTTACCCTACCGCTAATTTTTTTTAACATATTTTCTTCCCTCTAGCGGGACAAGCCATGCCAAACTGGTCCGTAAAGCTCGTCAACTATCAGCAAGTATAAGGAAGTGATCCGACGTCCAACCGAACGTATGTACAGCATATGCTATAGTAACGGTAAACGTGGCTTCCAGCCATATTCGAACGTCGCTCACTAACCGAGTCTGTTTCCGTATAAAGCCATTTTTACGATTTCGCTCCCAGCCAAGTCCCTTTTTGTGTGCCTGATCTTAATTCCCCCAAAAGTTTGACCTACAACTTGCACAACCACCGAAACACTTCATTCCGGACCCTACTTTGAAAACAGAAACATTACCCATAATTTGCTGATCCGATGTTCACTACCGAGGGCCGAAAACGATTTAGCAATACAATAACTATCCACCCTCAAAATTGGGTTAATTGTCCGCACGGTTTGTGACTTACTATCCCCAATCTTGACTGTCCCCAGATTGGTGTGAAACTATTGAAAACCCACGAAAATCATCATTCCAGTGCATTCTCGCTCCGGACTTTGCGCTAGCCAGTGCGCATGAATGAAGCTCGGCTCATTTAGAACCGAAGAAAGGCCTGGGCCATTTGGGTGCACAATGAACGATTGCCGCAAAGCACACCATTAATGGATCCGCACAACTGACATTCTCCAAGAAAACTAAAACTTGGAATGGAAGACACTTTTCTTGCCTGTGCAGGTGAATCGCAACAAGGAGATAAAGCGGTGTTGCAGCAAGATCCACGACCCCAAATCAACCAAGCAGATCAAATGTTTTTTTTTTTTGTTTTTTTGTTTTTTTGCATCCGGCCCGACACAGATTTTCCGAGCCCTTTAAAAATGAATAAAATGTACCATCTTGGCTTAAAGGTACGAAAGACTTTAGACAAAGGAGCGAAGTAGAGAGACAAAGAAGGAAGGTCGTCGTGTAAATAAACTTCCTTGTTTGTTTCGTTTCCTTGCCACAGAAAGCGTGCCAATTAACTCAGATACGGGACACAGAGAAACTCAGAGAACAGGTAAACACAAACGTAACAGATACGCCGAACCTGAGAGCGTTGACTCGCCGAGTCAAAGATTCTTTGGCTTCGATTGAGAAGCTTTGACCCAAAAGCCTAACCCGCATAGTTTCTTTCCGCTATGCCATGATTGTAGAGTGAAAGGAAAAGTGTGCAAGACTGGAAAGTGTCAAATCATGACCGCTGAGCGTGAAAACGATTTGCTGTTACTTTCTACCGAATTTACTTAATTGACTTTCCTTTGAACACTTTTGTTCCACGAAAACGGGTAAAATCATCACGTGGTGATTTATGGCATGATTTTTCCGTTTTATAATCGACGTGTGTTGGAAAAATCCAATGTATACTAAACTCGAATTGTACCATTTCGTACTTTAAATTTTACAATAGACAAACACAAGTCAAAGACTATTTACTTTATGGAATTATAATACTACTGTAATACTATCTCACAGTTGCAAGAAATTCCACAACTACTAACAATTATTTTGATTTTTTAAATCTTTCTAGTTTTTATTATTATGGATTGTCACAAGAAAGGCGACAAGGCTTCTAATGAATACAAACAAAACCAAAGATTAAGTTCTAGTTATTTTGCCTCTTTAAATCGATCCGCATGTTATAATCCCTTTGAGAAAGACAGTGTAAAATGCCTATATATTGGAGTAAATTGACGAGCCTCATCCGAGAATTGCTTTTAGGAAGAAATAAGCCTGTTCTCTACACAGATTTGCCTCCTTTTCCGATTACAAAGTAACAGTAGGGTTGATAGATCGAACCTGAGCGTGAAATCAATCTTAATCGCCTCCCAAGGGCGTCATCACCTTATAAGGCCATGTCTTTCTAACTGCTGACGTCGCAAGTAAATTACCGAAGAAAAACTTCTCACGAACGAGAACCTACAACTTCAACCACCTGTCATGCCGTCTTTTAAACCTCAAAACGCGTAAACTTACCTTCAGCTGGCTTCGTTTCGTCCGCCGGTAAGGTTTTCACGATCTTGTAGGGTTTAACGCCATCTATGGGGACAATTGCGAAGTTCTTGGGCGGGGGCAAAGGCTTCTTGGGGGAAGACACAGTGGGCGGAGCCTCCATCTTTTCTTCTTCTTCATTTCCATGCTTCGATTCTGGATTATTTTCCAGGCCAGAAATATTTTTGTGTTTCTCTTCTTCTTCAACAAGCGAAGTATCGACAAAGGGAATTTCGCAGCCACTAGGCGACCGAACCCAATTGTTGATCCTTTTGGCTTTGACGGTTTGTTTCTCGATGATTCTCAATCTTTCCAGCTCCAAATCAATATAACTCGCGCCGATATCTTCCACTTCCAAAATTTCATTCCGTTTACTGTCTTTCTTTTTCTGTTCTTTCATAATCTCTTCGACAATCAATTCGCCGATATTCGCATGTCGCTTGGAGGGCGTGCGCGAAGAATCGGAGAGGATCGAAGATTCCAACATACTTTCGTCGTTTGGTTCCGCGTCTGTGACAGTGGAAATATCCAAAAGCGGCGGGTCTAAGGAAGAAACCTCGACTAACAGCGAAGAATCGGCTAGAATCGAAGATTCCAGCACGCTCTCCTCTTTCTTATCGACTTCGCTAACGATAGACATGTCCAAAATAGTTTGCGGGTCCGAAAACGTAACTTCTACCAAATCAGCTTTGAAGACACCCTCAAGCGGCAAAATCAGCTCGTCGGTTAAGGTTCTGACCGGCGGTGGTGACTTAGGCAGCTCAGGAGCTTCTCGAACATCAAAATCTTCGTGAGCCGATTCTCTGTCAATTACAATAGCCTGTTGAACTGACTCGGTAGCCATTTTGTGTATAATTCCAGATTTTGTTCGTTTGTTAGCTTTAAGCTTCTTTTTCTTGCAAATCGCCTTCTTTGTTCCTTTTGGCGGGGCTTTTAGGCTAGGAAGATGCTTGGCAAGCTTTCCAGCCGTGACACCAGGTGGCGTCACAGGTTCGGGCGCCAAGATCTCCACTTCGCGCTCTAAGCTTTCGAACCGACTTAACGCTTCGTCCAAAGTGGCAGTAGTGTCGAGCCCCGGAGGGCTAAAGATGCCGGAATCGGGGCTGCGATTCAAGGATTGACGACTTGAATCGATATTCGGTGAAAGCTTAGGCGACGGAGGTAAACTAGAATGGCCGGATGAGGAAGAAGAGCTGCCGTGGGGACTGGCTTTCGGCGGGAAATTGGTTTTTTGATCGGAAATCTCGACAGAAAGCTCCTGCAACGGGCCAGAATCGACGATTTCGTCAAGATTCTGATAAAAGTGGTTGCTGTCTTGGCTTTCTTCTGTATCTCCCTTAGATAGCGGAGAATCGGTGCTTTCCAAGCTTTCAGAGTAAATAGGCTCTTCTGCGGGGTGATTCGGAAGATTCAGGTGATTCTGCCGTTTCTCGTCTAAGTCGTCTTCACTCTCGTCTCCGTCTACCCGGGCATACAACTTTTCGAGTACGGGCAAATCGGACGTCACCGTTTGGTAATGTTCCTCCGATTCGATTCCCGCGTCTCTTTCTTGATCCAAACGAAGGCTTTGATTCTCAGCCAACTGCGGTGGCTTCTTGGCGTGTGAGTAGCACTCGGAAATGGTTTGATAGAGTGGATTGTCCAACGCAGCTATGTCAGGCGTGAGTGGCTCATCGGTAGATTTATTGGAGATTTTCCGGTCTGAATCCGACGATCGCGCGGGCGGAATCGGGGGCAACGCCGGACTCCCAGATCGATGACTTAACTGACGCGACACGGCATGGCGCTCTTTGGCTGGTAACTGAACCTTTTCGTCGACCGACGCTACAGGTGATACGATATTGAGGTCTTCGTCGCCGCGGAACGAGCTTAAACGCTGGATGCGACGAACGTCCGGCGAGGGTGGGCGGTTCTCTGCACCGGTGAACACCACCCCGTCCAAAATGTTGGTGATACTGCCCAAGGAACCGTCCTCCGAGTCTGAGGCGGGACCAAATTTGAAAATATTGGACGTTTTGACCCGTTCGCACTCGTCTGGATCGACCTGCAATTTCGAAAACGAATTTTTAGTGAATCAGCCAGATTTCTCATGAATTTTTATTAAAAATGCTCCACTTTAGTGTCCCAAACGTCCGAGTTTAGCGATATGGATCGCTGAAACAAGTGAGCTGATAAATTGTAAAATGCAGAATTAAAAATTACGAAATATTCGTGTTATATTGCATTTGTTGTAATATTTAATTAGAGCTAGAAGAATACACGCCACCTGTACAACCAAGCCTGCGAAGTATCGCAATTCAACACACACAGCTTGAATTCACACACCACGTATTGCGTTGAAAAAATACGGTGAAAAACTCAAGTAGTCGTATTTTTCAATGTTTATGATTTTGGATGGCAACTTCTCTGCAACAGTTGGGGTGTGTAGAGTCAAGCAAGCCAAGTTAATTAGAGTACAATCCGTGGAGATTAATGCCAAGCCAAGGCTTATTGTACTGAATCAAACAGTGGAACGTCTAATGGAAGATCGGATGTTATTATAACCGAAACTACTACTGAGGACTGAACGGGACAAGCTTACGGAACAACGTAGCCTCCTGCTCAACGAGCTCTGGATAGTGGAACAATTTAATTAGCTTTCGGCTGCTCTGTTATCGGTGCCAAGTCCTTTTCGTCCGCAATGACTCTTTTTACTTTTTTAAAGCCATTGTGGAAGAAAAGCTAGTTACAAATCACAACCACTTTGACAATCACATAATTGATTCCTATTGATAGCATTCTTCATTGAAATCATGGGAAACTTTTCACGAGTAGTCATACGCCTTCTTCAATAGTAAAGCTCTAACACAGTAGATTTTCGTTACAAAACCTTACTATAACGAACTGTTGACAACTATATGCGGTTTATGAGGTCCCCTGTTAGACTCATGTCAGGAAAAACTTCTAGTGTGGCGAGCTTCGGATACACAATTTTTTATCCGCTCAGAAGTTCGTTTTGATTCGTTTCGTTTTCTTTTTAAAAGAAGAAGTTCAAACATCTAAGAAATGGCAACGAGCATTAGTTCACGCCTGAGTTTTTAAAAAAATCTATTCGGTTACCCTTCGAAATAATAACCAATGTCGAGTCTTCCTACAACTTTGCGCCTCCAAAGCTTACGCAAAAGATTCTACATGCTGAATTATACGCAACGCCAAACACGTACGGTGGCTGAACATTCCTGTTACCTAATTGCATGGTCACATGTTAATCTCATTATTCACTTAACCATAAGTTCGAAGCACCTAATAAATCATTTCCGCTAAGAACGCAAGTCAATAAAATGAACCGTAAGCTAAACTGTTTAAGGCTTGCATAAACTTAAATTCTTCCCATCACTAACACTAATTAGCCCAACAATTTCAACCACATAGTCCACAAACCTCGTGTTTCTTCTTTTTGCTTCCCGACCCAAACCTCCACGTAAAGGTCTTCTTCAACCCCAAGCTACTTAATCCGCTCATGGTGACTACGCAATTTCACTTAACGAGCGAACATTATATCTCATCACTTAACCTGTTGTCTTAAGAACACTATAACTGTCTTTCGTATTGGGTACTCGGGCTGAAAAATGTCACCTGAACTGCAACTCAATCTGCACGCAACTGAGGTGGCAACCACACTACGCCGCTACTTTTTCCTCGTCCATTGGAACGCCATGCAATTTCACCTTCACCGCGCGCTGGCCGGAAAAGTCAAAAAGCATCACCATTGCCGGCAGATGCATTCCAGCCACTTGTTGCAACTGCGGTACCACCACAGGCGAATTCAGGTCAGTGTGTTTCTTAGCTTCTTCATTTTTCTTCAGTTAAGAGTCCCGCCTTTCTTGAACAAACTCGTTTACGATAAAGCGCTTAACTTTCTCCGGCTACTATGACCATTTTTTTTAAGGGAGACAAAAGACAGAACCCGTACGGGAAATTTGAATCCTCGGGGCTAAACTGCACTTTTTCGTTAGTAATCGAGTCTAAGTGGAGGTAAGCCAGGTAACTTTTCGGTTAAAAATATTTTTTGGCCACCTGTTGAGTTACGGAATTCGTAAGTGATTTTTTCTTGCTCTAAATCTGACGATCTAGAGCGAGAAGATTTCCACGTCTTGTAACGGGTGACGATTTGAGTTTTGGCTTTAGTTCTCATTTTTCGTTGGTATGCCACGCTTTAATAACTATGATAATGTGATAGTGAATTTATTATTTGTAGTTTAGTAGGTGATGGGAATTTTGCGGTCTCGCCGAGCGAGACTTTCTCGAGAGGAGAAAGATTTTGTGCAGATTCTAGAGCAACTCGTTCAAAACTCTTTGGCACAGAGTGCCAAAAAGTGAATTGAGTTTCTAGTGAATTGGCTGCAGGTTAGAAAACTGCTACAGTATTTACCGGTGCCCAAGAATACTAATGAGCGGGAAAAGTAACAGGATTGGAAACAGACTCCATAAAAAGAAACAAGGGAAAGAGTTCGTCCAACGGGTGACCATCTGTTTTCTTTTTTCTATGGAGAAAACTGCCATTGGAATAACAGCAACCAAAGACCGCTAAACATTATCAGGACTGATTTGGAATCGCAAAGTGTCCTTACTCTTCAATCAAAATGAACTCTGGAAGAGCTAGACCAAACTTTCAATTCTTAATTAAATTCCTTAGATTTTATTGTGAATTCGACAAATGTTGTACGCATCAAAATTTAAGAATATATTCCAAAATCTGCAGCTGCAATTCTTGAACTGTCTTAGAAAAAAATGGTCGCTCTTTTTTATCCGATTCAAATTTATATGTTTTGAATTTTGATAAATGTTTCCTTAATTACTAATGCATTAAATCGGGAAGCGGTAAGGTTTTCGATACATTAAAAGGATTCAGTGCTCTGGAACACACATGCCAAGATACCACTACACTATATAAATTTATATTCTCAAATTATTCTTAGTTTTGATACTAAACGGTCGGACCTGATAATTAGAGACGCTGGGTCCTCTATAAGACGTCTTTTACAGTAAGGTTCTTGTAAATGGTCTTATTTTACTACGCGATCTTATCAGTCACGGTGATCGAGCAAACTTCTCATGCGTGTCTTTTTCTTGACTGGACTGCACTCTTGCTACAGATACAACCATTTTTACTATAGTAGTGCAGCATAGCCCACGACTTTCTTTAAGTGTTTTATGATGCGTTCCGATTTCACTCTACCGCAATTAGCGGTGTAAAGTGACCTAAGAATAAGTAGCTAATTAGTTTTACCCAGCCACGAGCCCCAAAAACTTGAAACAATGTATCCGAAGTCAATTACGGTTGAATTCTCTATTTGTTCGTCACAAGCAGTATTACTTTCGTTGATATTCCACAATACTCCGTCTCTAGATGTAATAAGTCTAATGAATCCCACATAAATAAACACTCGAAAATAACGCTTGTGCACATTGTACATACGGCAAACTTGAATTGCTAAGTATAGTATAGCTTAATATAATTAACAGTTAATTTAATCGTACATTTGTAATAATACACAAGCTTACGACAGGTTACAATCTACGTCGTCACTGCTCATTATTTCTACTTAACACGAACCGGAGAAAATTGTGTTTACTTGTTAAAGTGCCATTCATTAATCTACCGCGTTATCTAAGCCCGACGGAAATCGAAACGCGATTTCTGCCGCAAAACTTATGACGCAAGGGGTCGAAAACCTTGTAAACACACATTTGCTTTCGGAGAAAGTGTGCACCTTCCAACTCTCCGTCTAGTCTTTAAACCTGTCTCGTAAACACCAAACTCGTTCCCACTTCCCTTTCCTTTTTTTGTTCATACATTCCCATATGGGACTTTCACCTATGTTAATGAGTTGGAGAAAATGAAACACTTCGTTTTGTCGTCCTCGGGGATGAACTTTTACCTGCTCTTGATGGCCGGGTAAATCCATTTCACTAACTTCAAACACGTTGGCAAAAAAGTACACTTTCAAACTGAAATTTCACCAGTTTTTAATTATGGTTAAAATTAAAAATAGATATGTGATTCAAATCTGATTACAACAGCGACTTTGGCTCAAAAGTTGTCGCTTCTGGTTTCGACGAGTTGAGACTCGCCTCTGACATATTACGCTTCGTTTTTCGTCCACTTATATCTAAAAAAGAGCTCTTTAACGGTTCCGTGAGACAAAAGAATCGTTATAAAAAGGTTATCCAGGGCGAAACTGTTTTAGCAGGTGTTAATAGGGTGTCGAGGTCCACGTCTCTGAGCTACGCACATTTAACGGCCTAACGGAATAGAAAAAAAGTCTTCAAGTGAGAATTCCTTTTGGAAAAAAGGATCACGACTCCATTCAGATTATTCGAGTCTGTTTTGTCACGGGAACGCACTCAACTCAATTGTTCTTCTCAAAATTCAAGCCATGGACGAGTACCAACAATAGTGGACACTGTCCAGTTGCTCTGGGATTAAAAAGAATAATTCCAAGCGCTTTCGTTTGATCATCCGCTTTTGTGTGTGAAAAAAAAGGCTCCGTAGCGCTACCATTTTAGATTAGTCACATCTGGTCAATTCTGTAACCTAATTATGTAAACTACGTCACGATCGAATCAGAAATATATCTTGACAATGCAGCCCAACCGGAATATAACGTTAATTTTAGAAATCATTCAAAAATGATACTTTCTTATAACGTATCAGGAGAATTTACTGTTGTTATACAAAATTAAATTTGCTTAGCAAAACTACTACAATGCAGTCTCAATAATTTGACTATTAGATTACAACACTCGAGAAAATCAACCATTGTTATACACTATATCCAATAAGAAACAAACATTTTCAAACATTGACTCTGCGATGATTAAAAAGGATTCCGTTACATCTAGATACGTTCAAAATTCTTACACACTTTTATTGATTACTACAATACTATATTTCATTAGATATTTAAGAGCATAGGGTACGTTTGCGTAACAAGATAATTAAGGTTAACTAGAAGCGCAACAAGTTTTATACTTCCATGGGAATTTCAACACTCGGAGCTACGAAATCTTTTTTTATATATATATTTTTGTTGGCATTCCGAAAACCTTGTTCCAATAAATGGCGTGTCTAATGAGACATCCAGCACCAATTCAGGAAAAAAAAAGTCCTTATTTCCAAACAAAGCCCAAGATTTCTCTTGTGTTCCATTCTTGAACCCGGGGAGCCGACCTTGCCCTTTGACCCTTGTCTCTCAGAGGCAATTTTCTCGACGCCCGGAAGTCTTCATCCGACCCGAATTCTCAAGTTCCTTTAACCCTAACCTACATTTCTGAACACTCTTTAGCTTCTGCAAGAATCGTCGTTTTTAATTTAAAAAGGTTTTCCTACATACTGCATATTACTTCCCCAAAATGTAAAGCTGCGAGTCACGGACATAGTTTGAAAAAGAAAAAAATAGACCGTTATGAGCTTTCTGGACCAAGACTTTGATGCATTTTGTAGAAAAAGTACGCGAAGGTTCGGCGAAAAAGATGAGCAGTCGTGCATTTCATGCTCACAATTACGAACAAGGTCTAGTAGTCCCACATATAAACTAGAAAGAGACGCGGAAGAGAATGACGAAAGAATGGGGGACTGGAATTATGAAAGAAAGAGCTTTGGGTAGAAAATGCGTCGGTTTATGGCGCTATTAAGCAGCACGTCATCTTTCACCTAATTCCCATTGCTATTTCAACACAGCTTTTCTACCCTGACACTTTTTCTTAAACAAGAGATTTCCGTTGTGAAAGCACGAAACACTAACGCAAAACGCCTCGTATTTTAATGTGTTTAAATACAACTTACACGACTCTTTTAATTCTTATGGTATTTAACAGATTAGAATTTTAACAGTTATTCAGTAAAAAGAAATTCTTAAACTGACTATATTCACCAAATGGTTGGAAACTAAGGAAAAATTTGGAAACACGAAAACACATTTTTTTATGGATCTGCTTTACACATACAAGATGTCAACATTTCCAAGTTATTTCAAAATTCGATTTCTCCAACTTTTCTAAAGCAGTCTAAGCCATCTACCGGGCTCATTTCTAACTACCACTGGCAGTATTTTTTTTCCCGGTCGTGACTTCAATTCCGTCGTTTGGAGTTTTGCATTTTTTCTTATGCATGCGAAAGAGGTTACTTTTGCGTCAAACTAAGCCCCAGTTTTCAGTAGGAACTTTCCCCCTCTGAATAGTTAACTTTTTGTATACGATGTTCAGCTTCTGTGATTTGTATTAAAAATACATCTTATTTATAATTTTCTTAGCCTGAAAAAAAACTGCGCTATAAGAAATAGTATAGAAAATTTTACCAAGATGAAGACACCTTTTGAGGTGCTGTAGGATAATTAACCACGTTTACTTAAAGTAAATTAACCCTCACATTGTCTTACTTTCATTACCTCCTTTTCGCGTAATCATTTTAGCACTCAAGAGCTCGCTGGAAAAATATTCCCCCAAAATATGCACAAGTAGATAAAACCAACAAAAATCTCTTCTGTAAAGCAAACAGGGCGACACAAAAATAACATCTCAACTGAATTTATCTTCGTAATCGTAAACAAAGTTTTCCTTTGAGACGGGAGTTACAAGGTATCTGTCACGACGCCTCTGTCGATAATCGTATCACTTTTGATAAGTTCCAGCTTAATCAATCGAATTCCTTGGGCTGGCGGGTAAAGATTAACAACCTTGTTTTAAGTTCTCGTGTCATTTTCCTATCAAAACCCCCAAACTCACAAACGTTCCTAATCCTCACTCACCTGTCACCAGGACCCACAGAAACCACTCTCCTCCCTCATTAAAACGTTGGCCCCCTTAACCCCCGATTGCAAACCACAACCGAGTCACGAGGACGCATTCATTGTGACTTTCGACAACTTTTCCGTCTTTTGACCCATACGCTCTTCCCTTAACACTTCATTAAGCTTAATTAAAGTCCAAACGATGACACACTTTCTTAACGCATATCCAAATATAATTTTAAAATAAATAAATGAGTTAAATGAATTAACAGAAATATATTAAAGTACAAAATAGTGGAAAATCAGCAAAATAATTATTTTCGCCAAAAGATTTCTTATGTAGCTTTAGATTTCTATTCTTTAGATTTATATTTAGAGCTATTCGGATTTATATTTTAAAAAATCTGAAAGTACATAGAGTTAAAGAAATATGCAAGACAACTTGGCCAGAAAAAAAGGATAAAGTAAATAAAAAACCGGTTTCTGACTCAGAACCCGTATTTGGGAAGCTGGGCTTCTTTTTGCCCATTCTGGAGATCAGTTTAGGGAACGTTATGGCCAAATTAGCATGGGACGAGACTCGGCGCTTGAAATCCCGTTAGAGCGACTATGTTCAGGTTCGGGCCAACCGGGAATTCCAACTGCAGAGTCCCACTTGCGAAGAATATGTCGGCTACGGAAGTTAATTCCGTAATTGTGACAAGTCAAACTTTCCACTGAAGGTCCCTGGCAGTGTTCTCAAGGTCGACTGAGCAAGACAAGCAAAATTTTACTTGATAGCGCGGCAAATTGAGGGTCAATCCGGGGGGCGAAATCAGAAAAGCGTAAAACTACGGCTCACTCGAAGACACCAAACTTTGTTCGTTCCTGTTTGGGTGGAAACTGAGACTAGCAAAAAGGTTCTTGGGGACGTAACGCTACTTTTACTTTCTGTGGCCTTTGCTATGTTGCGAGCGTGTTAAAACTTGAAAAAATTTTGACGCACTCTTGCGCTGAGCTTCTTATCGGCTACTTAATGATAAGCTCGTTAGCTTTTATCAAGCGATTTCGGTAGAGTTGGTAAGGTGTTTGTTACACTGATCACGACGATCGGAGCTCGAGACTCACCAAGTTGCGACTACAGTCTTGAAATCTTTTGCGGAAATGAAGTGATGAAGAAATTATTTCCCCATAACGAAAAAATGCGTACATTACGGGTTTCTTTCGAAATGGGATTCCAGGTTTGATAGAAGGAAACTGAAAAATTACCTGTTCAAAATAGAAATACTGGACACAATCCAAATCCAATTTAGTTCGATTACATATCACGTTCGGGAAAGGGAGATACTGCACACACGTCGGAATGTGTGCGACTTGTACAAAGACGTAACGGTTTCTGCACGGGTCATACTGAAGAATCTAGTCTTGGGATGTGCCAATGCATAAAACCTGAGCGAACCGTCCACGGCACGCAGGTTAGTAAAGCGTGTTCCGTTCAAGAAGGAGCGGATGGTTCCATGACCCATTGTTCGTGGCCATTTCAGTCCGGGGAACTTCGCGTAGTGGCAAACGCCTACGCAAACTGCGAGATTTTACTGCTATCGTTGGAATTATTCAAAGTTATAAGCCGATTTTTGATACAATTGAACAGGCACTTCAAAACTGGTTTTATCCATAAATAACCGTAATTATTTGTCCTACAAACACAATTTCTACATGAAAATTGAACACAATGTTTCCTCGTTTAATTACCATTCTATAAATAACTTGTTGAGAAAAAGGGGTAACAACAGGTGACTCCAATGCCCATAATTTTGTGCTTCTTATCATATTTACTTCTTCGCCATTTCTGATCATTGATCCAGAATAACACGCTGCCCGGAGGCCATGAAAAGCTTCGTATTCTACATATGGTATGACCATCCTTCCGCCAATTAGTCCTGAAGCATTATCGTGAATAGATTGCAACTAGTAAATTAAGTGAGTTGTACTTACTCGTAACGAGTTTAAAACTTTGGCCTTCAAGAACCACTTTCATCCAATATGAATTCACTACTAGCATGCTATATTTCGCCGGTTTTTCCTCTATTATCTGTTGAGGATAAACATACGGGTTAACAGAAATATTAAATTAATAAATAACCTTACAGCTGTTGTGTTAAGCTTTGTTTGTTGCGACTTTAATGAAATCGGTTTGGGGAACGAAGCTGCAAACCGCGTTTGTTCATATTTGTTTGCGCCTGCAAATGCGATATTGTTAGTTGGCTTCCCAATAGGTGGCGATGCACATCGTATAGTAACTGGAACATTTTTGCGCGCTCTCTTCAAATACATTGGGCTACTTCGTGCAAATATGTACTTGTACTTAATTTTTGATTTCGTCAAACGGAATTACTCTGAATATAATGAATAATAATTTTGAACATTCTGTGGGAAACTTTGTGGCAATAAAAAGTTGACAGTAAAAGAATTTTTGACATGTTTTCAGTGCCATCGAATTTTCACTACCAAAACTATTACAGTATGAATACCTCTTTTTTTCGTAAAGAAACTAAGTTTATCAGATTTTTGTCACCAAAATCGAAAGATAGTCACAGCTTTTCGCCTGCAGATATAATTTGGTGCTCAAAGTTACGTGTAAATCTTTGAGCCTTTTACTGAGTTGTGGCTTTTCAGAGGGCACTGAAGAGTCGTCAAGGAGGACACGACGTGCAAAGAAATAACACACGAAAGCACAGCTTGAACACCCCCCTCCCCACCTTCAAAGTTCAAACGACTGTGTATAGGTAAGAATAAATCAGTAGTTGTAACCATAAGGGAGCATTTGAGCATTGAATACACCGTTTGGGTTTGGCTTTGAACGCGGAGAACGTTGATGTTGGTTTATTTTTTAAAACTCCCGCTTCCCGTTCACCGCTAGAGGCCGTTACCCGTTCACGCGCCAGGCCAAACTCTCACTACACATCATGGTCCGCCACAGTCGTTCAGAGAACGACGTTGAGCGAAGGAAGTGTCTGCGGGCGTAAGATTCAAGCTTTGCGTGGTCTGTTCAAGTTTCTACCATATTTATTATTCCCTTAACTGTGTTTTTTTCGTGGATTACATGGTCTCTTTGCGAAGAGCCTTGCCCTAGCAGTTTATTTTGTTACGTTTAGAAAAAAGTGGTAATTTAATTCCAAGTTTTGTGGTGCCAATTCGTGGGATTTCGCGCGTTGTCCCTTTCATACAAAGCCAGCGGACGGAATTACATTTGGCGCGAAGAAGAATTCAAAACCCGAAAGCAAATCTTTTTTAATTCTAGTGTGATACAAATACGTAGTCGTAAGTGCGAAAGTGATCCTGATCTTTATTCTAACATGTATTAGTCCCTTTTTCGGAAAACCCGTGAAAACCCTCGGGGCTACATTTACAGACATCTTATCTCCCTCGCACCCCATTTTTAAAAATTTTTCCAAAGTGCTGTCAAAGTGTCTTGTTCACTTCCAAGTACCCACCCAAAACCCCCAAGGACAAATTTGTAACCCCTTTAACGTCTTTCTTTTTGGATTATTCCCGCAATATGCAAATTGCCGTTTAATTCGTGCCTGTCTGTATTGACTTCCAATTGTTCAACGTCAAAACACCATGGATTACTCTCGTTTCCTACACTGTTTCATCCTGCTAGCAGGTAAGACCATTTTCGTTTTCGCTCACCATTATTCTTCTTCCTCTTCTTCTTCCTTTTATTCTGTGCTTCTTTCTACAGTATTGTAAATAAACCCCGCGAGCCATTGTTTCGTTCTTTTTCCCAGAAAGACTTTTATTGAGCTCACTCGATTCATTTTTCAACAAGGAAAGCTCCATGCACAATATTTATCTAGACAAATAGCTATATTGTCGTTAACCGAACTTATCGTAAAGCTAAACTGGACAAATTTACGGCACGAATTCCGTGCGATTCGTTCTCGAGTCCGGAACTTGACAAGTATCAAATTCCACAAGAGTTGTTCGTTCAAAAAAGCGGCTTTCTACGGTCCGAGAACATTACTTTAATTCGCTTTGGCCGGAAGCCAGCTAAAATTCCAAGGTATTCCAGCAAAAAGATGGTAGAGCAGCTTGGTAGCTAGAGTTTACGCTAATATAAGCGTAGGTTTTTGCTGGAGAAATGCTTCAGTTGTATTGAACTCATGCAAAATACAAAAATGCAAGTAAATACAGGCAAGGAATTCGGTGAAAACAGCGCTTGAGAAAGTAAGGGAATATTTCAAAAAGTCAAGCGAAGACTCAAAGCTTGAAGAAAGTGCAAGTGAAGATTCACCTACAAATTTCAAAGCATTTAAAACAAGTAAGCTCTCGTTTACAAGCTCAACTAAAGGTTCTAGTTCAGTAATGACTCATTCTACAGTGAATATTTTAGACGAAAGTTAAGAAATTAGAGAAAAAAATTCAAGGAGAATTCAGTTTGACGAAGGGAAGGCCGTTTTGGGCCAGAATAAAGGACATAAAGGTAAGGAATGGTACATAGCGTCAGAATAGGCTCGAAATTTGTCTGTAGTGGCTTCATTAGCATAGTTGGGGATTTGTTGATGGACACATGGCCCAAAAGTTTTTTTCCCTTTTGGTGTGTGTGGCTTGTTTAGCTTAGGTGTCTGTACAGGAGAACTGGAATGTGAAATGGTGGTGTAAAACAAGGCCAAGATAGCAACAAGAAAAAGGGGGCAATGGAAACTAAAACAAAAGAAGGGAAAAACGTAAAAAGAATCAGTCAGGCGCAACCACACATATACAAGTGCAGCTGGAACACATACACAGTCGTTATTCTTTTTTTCTTCCTTGCCTAGCTTTCGTTTGGGTCATTTGAATCTGGAGAAGAAATAGCATAGGAAGGCAAAAAGGAGCAGATTTTTTGTTCAGTGTGTCCAATTACGAGAGCAGCAGAAACTCAACTCTCGCGTCTGTCGGCTTGTACAAGAATCCTGCGTTTTTCTTTTAATGAGAACAGAAAGGGTATGTAGTGTAGTGACTTACCCTGCGTCTCCCCTAATTGAAAATTGACGCGCGTCTTTTGATGGGAGTCCGACTGGAGGAGATGAGTGTGAAACTTGGAAATGCAGAAACGGTTTGGGCACATTTTCAGGCCAGAAAGAGAGCTTTTCAGAGCCGTAGCTGAAAGAAAGCCTAAAGGCTTTAAAGAAATGAGTGTGAGTGTACCTTTTCATAAGCCCAAACGCCCGATTTCCACGTTGATGGATTAGTTTTACTTTTCTTTGTTGGTTTTATAGTTTTGTGATTTTGTCTTTCGGTGTTTTAGTCAATTCTTTAGTCATTTTCCGTTTCTTGCAATCATTTTAGGCTTTTTTTTTTGGTACGTTAGAAACTAAGGAAGATTTGCGCTAAAAGGAAATATTTTGGGGCATTTTGAGAGTGTGTTTAAGGTAATTTACCCGGGGGAAAGCTTCGGTCTCCTGTTCGTTTGTGTGTTTGGTTTGACTTTTCTGTCCTACAATCTGTGAGAAACGACAAAGCCAGCGACAAAGTGTTATGGAAGGATGAAGCTGCTGGTGAATGTGTGTTTAGGGTATGCGCAACATGAGCTTTGTTTGCTTGAAGGACAAGGATAACGCGGTGAGAGACAGCACAACAAGGCATTTGCTTTTTGTGTGTGTGTCCCTCAACCCACCTCAACCCCCGCCTTCCGTTGACTTCACCGTGTTTCACACACCCCGGAAGTCGCCCTAATTGGGCTGTAATGGACTCACACTGCCCTTCTCGTTCCTTTTCTTGATAGAAGGTACCGTACGGTGCACCCGTTTTTTCGGGAAGGAAGGAAATTGCGTTATGGGATAGTGTTTCACAAAATGAAAGTCTGGAGGACCTCCTGGTGATGGTAATGGAAGAGATTTTTCCTGTTGCAGGCTAGTTAGGCGTAGAAAAAGTTGTGGAATTTTAGGAGCAAAAGTGAAAGAACGCAAAAGGTTGGCACGATGGACCCAAGTTGGTTTAAGAGGTTCGTTAACGTTAATGAGGTTTAATTATGAAGGCGTGGCTTCAGGTTGGGAGGTACAGAACATGAGAGATTTAGAGCGTAAAAAGACTGCGTAATTGAGTCGTAAGGAGCGGGATGAGCAATTAAAGGATTCGCAATTATGCACAAGTTTGAGCCGAGACGAGAGGAAATGTGCAGCTGGGCGTGGCTTAATCAAGACGGCAGTGAAGTAAGTAAGTACATTGATGCTGTGGTTTTCAAGGGAAAAATCCTGCTTTGTTTAGTCCTTTTATACATTTTGAAAGGTTTTTCAGGTTAAAAAGAAATTTCGAGTTAATTTCACTCAGGTTCTTGCAAGCGGAGTCGTAAACGAAGGAATTGGCTTTTACGATTCCAACAGTTTTGAAAACTTGATAGCCTTTTTATACTTCGTCCACGGTGGGATATTTTGACGCTTGTATCGTCGCTTTCATATTAAGAACGCTAAAACTGTTGCAGTGGAAGACGGTGGAGAAGAAAAGAAGACATTAAGGTTGTTGTTATTATGTCCCACTTTTTTCTGTAAGGGGCTCGCTGCAGAGCCGTGGCTCAGGAACCTTGAAAGCAAAGGTTCCTTTTCGCTCCTTAATTTTATAGTTTCAAAAAGGAAGTTTATATACTTTCCTACCTGCTACTTTCAAAAATAAAGTCTTTTTACTCATCTCTGGAAGGGTCTGACATTACAGTGTTAGGAAACGAGCCTATTTTCCCGTCGTTGAAAGGAAACTTGAAACGCCAGAAACCGGTGAACCAGTACCCGTTAGGTGCAACATTGGAACTTGAGGAATTTGCAAAGTCTTGAAATGCTTTTTGGATTCTGATAAAACTACCTTTCGAAATGTAAAAGTAATTTTTTAACAAGTTAAAGCAACTTAAAGAGCATTTCTGAAATCGTTATAATGCTTCGTGGAAATTTATTTGTAAATTACGGAGTAAGAAATTTCTCTAATAATTCAATCAGTTAGTTTAACGACAGTTTATTATTTTTTTCGAATTTTTGCAAGAGATTTCGACCTAGCTAAAGAGAAGAGAAAAAATATGGAATGCTGGAGTTCGAAACGGCGGAGCAAGTTGTTCAAGCTGAGCCTTGACCTTGTCGACCCTTGTCGTGGCGACATTCCGCGTTTTCTCTTACGAGAAGTCGAACAGACGTGAAAAAGCGAGAGAGAAAAAATGGTCAGGAAGTGGAAGGCCATTAATTATTTCTTAAGGAGGATCATTGAAAGGAACTGAACGAATGCGTGATTACTGGCTCCCTCTGGCTGAACGAACAGCTTAAAAAAATGAAATCGACCTACTGCCGGAAATTACCTCCATTTTTTTAGTGACAAAGAAGCTTGAAAGTCACTTTGAAAGACGAGTGTCAGATTTGAGCATGAAATTGGCCTAAATCTTTTATTAATTAACGGTAGTTCGACTGAAATTTAACGAATTGTAAGACTAAATAATTTTATCCCTTGCATTACATTGCATTAGCCTAAGCCTGTTCAGTATATTTTTCTTTCTTTCAAGCAAAGTCTTGTGCTAAACAAAAAATGCGACAAGGGTTGTAGCAAAGATGATTTTGTAGCAACAAATCCGACCAATTCGGTGTAGGGTGAAGGAGTGAAAGTTTGCTGGAGTTACAAGATTAGCGTGAAAAAGGGGCGTGGCTGGCGTGTGGCGAATTCGGGACCGAAGCCAAGCTGGGTGCAGATGTGGAACTAGAGAGGGTTTTGGCTCCTCCCTCTCCGGTACAGAGGGAATTGTGCGGGATCGCTAAAAGAAGATTGTGTATAGACCATCTGTCATAGCTGGAAGCCTTTGGGGCTCAAAATAGGATTTTTTAATTATTCCGTCAGCGGGCGATGACAGACAACGTCCAAGAGCCGACGACAAGATTCGGAGACTTAATTGGCATAGTTTTCGTAATTGGCTCACTGGAATTACATTTCGTTAACCTATTTACCCTGGGTTAATTCGTAAATGTCATTCGTAATCCTAAGAAATGAACTTAGTCAAGCCTTTGTATTGCAGCTACACAAGTCTGCTGATCACTAAATATGAGATGAGCTTACTGCATAAAAGAAACTAAGGAGTTAAAAGTTAGCACAAAAAGCCTTGATTTCTCATCTATTTTCAACAGAATTTCGTAAATTATAAGCTTGTTGATTTGTTTTCGAGACTAGTTCGTATTCTTGGTTTTCTGAAGACTTGTTTGCCTCGCATTATCGTCAGTTAACACTGTTTTGTACTATTTTGGAGTTTATGGTTCGTCGTGTAGGTTTAAATTTATAACGTTAAATTCGAGTGTTTGGTAAGCATATAATCAGCACAACTCGGAGAAATAGCTTTCTATTAAAAAGAATCATCAAAATGCAGGATAAGGAAACTCGGAAGAATGACGTCTTTTACAAAAAGTTTCATTAATGGGGAAACGAGATAAAAGGGAAGTTTGGGCGTAATAAGAAGATGGAGAACACCCTTGGCGCTGGTCTCAAGTCGTGTGGTATCAAGTGAAGGCTGCTTTTCTATAGCCAACACCTCGATTGAAAAGAACTCGAGCGATGCCAAGCCTCTTCCATTGTTCCTGGTGTCAGCAAACTGGAATGAAATGGAAGGAAATAGCCAAGCAGTTGAAACTCACTACACCTTTGTACAAATGTCTACTCCAGGGGTCACTTCAAACGTTTCTCGTCGCTCCTGGAAGGATGCAGTGTGTGAGGATTCTGCACCCTCCTTTGCATGGAAGAGAAAGGTTTATAATAGACTTATATGTGAAAGAGGCCGAAATAGGGGGGTTAGGAGCATATATTTTCATGGCAAAGAATCGAGTGAGAAACGTGGGGCCCTCCTAGTGTGCCATTGTTGTCGCTGCTATGCAAAACTTGCCAAGCTAAGCTCGAATTTGTCCCGCAGGACTCTCGTAACGAGGACGTTTGTGGTGATAAGGGGGTTTGAGGAAAGGGGGGTTAAAAGAAGGTGCATTGTTGTCAGGGACATCATTATCGATTGCTGGATTATAGTTGGGTGGGAAACGCGAGAGGATTTATTGAGTGAAGAGTTCTTTCAGCTGGACTGGCTTTTGTGTTGCAAGAGAAGTTGCTTAAACGGGCGATTTTGCCACCCCTTCTACCCTCAAGTGGGAAAACGTGAGCCTTGCTTATTTTTTTTTTTTTTTTTTTTTGCTTCGACTTTACCAGCGTAGCCTATTGCTGGAACTTTGTGTACACAAACGGATTTACAATGTCACTGTTTGTACGTGTACACTGCTTGCGTATTTTCCTGAAAGTAGAAAGATTTTTGTGTATTCCGTAGAGCAAAATAGTTTTCAAGCTAAAATTATTAAAAGTTTTGCAAAGCGATTTTTTACGTTTAAGATGTTCGAAACCATTTGTACTCCAAAAAAGTTTGGCGTTAAGGCAAATATGCTGATGAGGCTATTCTTTGGCCTTTTCCCTACGTTAAATCGTGACGTTTATGGTTCTGTTTTGGACGATCTTCGCGTTCCTTAACCATATTTATACCTTCCACCAACGAAGTTTGTTACTTTTTTTCTCGGCTTTAATGACATTTTCCCAGAATTAATCCTCTTTCTGTCAGATTGTCAGTCTTGAGAACCGGGTTTGTTTTAGAATAAACTCACCAGGAGGGCCAGACGTTTCCTTCCCCTTTTTTGTAAGTTTGCCATGAAGAAAGCTAATTATCTGTATAGTTTATTTCAATTTTCCTCCTGAAAAATTTATTATAGTTGTAGTGAATTTTTTGTTTTTTTTTTTTTTTTTTTTTTTTTTTTTTTTTTTTNTTTTTTTTTTTTTTTTTTTTTTTTTGAGGAGGGAAGTTGTTTGCGCACGTTTTCGGTCATGCTTCTAATTTAGCATTGGTTGTCTGTCAACTTTTGAATTGCAAACTTCCTTCCCGCTTGAAAAAAAGTAAAAAAAATAAAAAAAAGACGCTGTCAAAAAAGTTATCTGGTGTGGGTTTCTTTTTATTAATTCTTATTTTTCCCCTGACGTCCCGGTGCCAAATTTGGGACGTATTTACGTTGGATGCTTCACGTGGAACAGTTTTATGGCTTTCTCGCACGATCTCGACAACGGATCCTGAAAGTAAATAACAGGATACCTTACTGTCCTTTTTATTCGGGCTTATTTTGTAAGAAAATAGACAGGAAAGCAACGGTTTGGACTACTGTAGTGACCGTATATTGAACTGAAAAACTGTTCTACGTGTTCAACCAAGTTCTCAATTCTCGGTTCATGATAGATAGATATATATGTATATACATATTAGGAGATGCATCATTTGGTAAGGAATGCTGAGGTAATGGGGATCAATTCCTCGTTGGGAGCTTGTTGCTGCCCGTAAGTGGTAGAAAAAGAAACGAAAAAACTGAACGTCACGTTTGGGTCACTCAAAGCGTGACCGTACGTTTACAGCGAACTCAATCGTGACGTGATATCAATGCGAGGCAAGTTTTTCTTTCTACCTTGTTTAGAGCATTATACGCTGTTGAAAAAACGTTACAAATGAGGTCAAAGGCCAACTACGATTACCTTTAGCGGTTTGATGCTTCATGACGTTCCCAAATGCATTTTCTATTCTCGTGCACAATTTTTTCGTTTTGGTTCCGATGAGAATCTTTTTAACAAAATATTAAGGGAAAACGAAAAAAAGTAGGTTTATTGTACTAATGCATTCCCATCGCTTTTGTTCCACGTTTGAACAGTTATTTTTATGGTAGGTTAACGCGTGTAGGTTTCTACCTGGTGCGTTAGTCATAGGCGGCAATTATTGCTCCGAAAACCTTGGCTAGTCTACCTATAGCTTACCCCCCTTCATGTCTGTTTCATCTCCTCTTGCTGGGGGCAATTTCCGGTCGTCGGCAAACCGATGATGTGCTGCTAACCGCAAAACCATCCTAGCGCAGTGGGCAATGACAGTGCTGGCCATTATGCAAATTATAACTTCATAAGCGGCTTTGCGACCCCCTCTCAACCCTTAGCCACACTAAAAAGTGCCTTAAGCTCCTAATAGTAGCAGTTTGTAGCTTCTTGACTCCCCCGTCAACTATGAGAAGTTCATTTCCGGCTTAACAGGTTCAGAAACCATTTTTTGCGCGCTCGAACTTAAAAAATTTTGATCTTGGAGCATTTATTAAGAAGGGTAAGTAAGCACGAGTAGAGCAGATTTTTCTGTGCGATATAACCACCTTTGGTTGCAGAGCAACGCGAACTTGAAGCTGGTTGGTGGCAGTCAACAAGGCTCCACCCTCTTGTCAGAGCCTCGGGCTATGCGAAAAGAATCGGCCCTATCGAACCGTAACGATACGTCGTGGAAACTTGAGCAAGGGATCAATTATGATTAGTTTGAGTGGAGGAATTGGGAAATCGAAAGCTTTTTTCTGGATCTCAAGCTTTTTTTCGTTTCTCATGTCGACTTTGTACCTTTGATAGGTCATTTTCAAGAGTGGTTTGGCTCTTCTCAAACTTATTTTTTTTTTAACCCGCTTGCGTGTACTGACAAGACCTGCAGCCGAGTAATTGATAGAGCTCATAATTTACATTGAAGTGGTGATGAATGGCGGGTCTTAAGATTAGTTTTAAAGAGGGTGTTTTAAGGCACTGGAATTTCTCTCTTAGGATTTTTTTTTCGGGAGGCGATTTTTTACTTTTAAAACGCCTCGAAGGGTTGACAAGATGGCCGTAAAACCGTCCAGGTGTTAACCTCTCTCCTCTCTGGCAAACATACGGCACTCACTGACTTCATGCGACACAGGATTTGTAACTTTTGAGGAAAGTTATTTATAAAACATTACCATTTTCTGTAGGAGGACCGAAAAGTAAATGTTCCCCGTTTCCTTTGCGTTTCATAAACTAGAGCCGAGATGTTATTTGTATTCTTGATTTTTTGATATTTCAATTTGAAAACTTAATATCGTCAAAGTAAAAAGACTCGAAATTTTAAAATCAATTTTAAATCAATGAATTCTGAATTTTTAATGATTTTTCCTTTCTCCTGATTCTTTGAAGTCAGTGCTATAGAAATCTGGCAATAAATTACTTTTCAACTTATGTATTTAGTATTTTTCTCTTTAGATTTCTTAAAACTAGTGTTGCGTACGTGTATAGTCTCTTATTAGAAGTAGTTAAAAACAGATATTGTTTGAGAAATATATTAGATTGAATTCGAAGATTCTTGCTGGTCATTAATGAAGTTATGGCCACAAACAATCCGTCGGAAGCTAATTAGGCTGGTGAGGAATGTTTGCGCGGCCGTCATGTTTTGTTGTTATTTATAGTCTCGTTCATTCTTTACATTGTTAGCCGAAAGAAGAAAATCCTCAAGGAAAGAAAAAAGAATGTAGAACGCCCCGTGAATGCCCCCAATGAGCGAAGACATATCACTATGCAAATGACTGACAAAAGCCAGACGTTGCAGTTTGCAGGGAGGCTCTTGAAAGCTTCGAGTACCTGGGAATAGAAACCATAGCTCTTTTTTCTCTCTCTCGTTGGTGCCTCTTGAAAGCCAACTCTTTGGTGTTGCTCAGCGCAGAAAAAATCGAAAACTAGGGACGCGAGACCAGGAAATAATGAAAAATCGGATAATTCTTTGTCTGATTTTTTGAAAGGCAGAATAATAGAAGCCATAAGCGAGTACTTGAGCACGAAAAATTGCTGGCTATTATAAATGCCATGAGTCTTCTCAGAAACCCTCTTGAGAAGGAAAATAAGTTTAGGATATATATCTGGGAATTCCTTTCTGGAAGAATAAAGGCTTTTTGATAGCTGCTGTTTCTTAAGGCTATGCAAATAAACCCGAGAGATGCAAGGAAGAATAGGAAGAAGGCTGATAATCAAGCTGGCGGAATGAAGAGATACTTCTGTAAATGTTGCGAGTTCAGGCGTAGAGAGACGCGAGTCACGTTGGCCGTTTCCATGTGAGAGATTTTTCGGGGTCGCCAGGGAACTGTTGTTGCAACTGACAAACAAATAAACAAGCCACAGAACGAAGTTCTCTGAAAGGAAGATACTAAATGGATTATTTTTTTTCCTACTTGGGAATATTACGTTTACATGGGTAAACTGCAAAAGCAAATTTTCTTTTGACTTACACGAATAATACGAATACAGTTGAATTTGTTTTGAGCTTTCGCTTTAAGATAAGTCGTAGCAAATGAAGAGATTTCAGATGGGGTGCGTTTCAGGATGTTAAATTGCTCCGAAATTTTAAACTGGTTTCGCATAAGGCCAGGAAAGGAGCGTTAAGATTAGTAGACCTTTTTAATGGGGCTGATTGCTGGACGTAATTGCACATGTTTTGGCTTGTCGAGGATGTAAAAGAGAATGGCAGTTGGCAGGTTTTTACGATCGGTGTTAAGTAGTTGTCCGGGTCTTGGAACGGTACGAGAGAAGCTGATCAAAATGGAAAACCCGAGTGTTAAAAGTTGTTTTGCTGACTTTATTTTTGGGGCGGGAGGGTGTTATTGGAGAGTTCGAATGATCGAAAGAAGCCAAGTGAGGAAGAAGACAACAAGAGAAGAAAAAGATAGGGACGACGTAAAACCGCCGAGTCTCGTCGTGCTATGTCAATCAAGATTCCGCCTGGTTCGCTTGCAAGTCCCTTAGGAGACCGGTTTGGTGGTTATTGGGGCTACTGTTGAAAGTTTGATGGTGGAGAAGAGATAACAATACTCGTGGCGCGAAGCCAGGCTAGAACACGAGTTACACCACTTGTTAGCCACGAGAATTTTATTTAAAACTCAAACTGCCCCCAGGAAGGGCAAAAAAGTTAAACATACTGTCACCAGATGGTGATCGAAGATTTTCTACCAAAAAGACACTCAAGGCGAAAGAGGACTCGGAAGTTGACTTCAAGGGTTTGGTTGGGGTGATTCGAGGCAGAGATGTGAATTTTAGATAGCATTCCACAGTTTTATGGCGTCATTGGGTTCGTCATCCTTGACAATTGAGTGCGAAGTGGCATTTCAGTGTTCACACAGTTAGGTGAAAAGGCTGTAAACACGGAGAGTAAACCTTCAATGAGTGTGTTTGACGAACCGTTTATTGACTATTTAAACGTGAGAACCAAATGTGTTGGCACGGTTAAAACTTCTCTCTAAATTTCTTTGAAGTCTTCTTTTTCATTTCAAGAGACGGGATAGTTAGTCAGTTGTCTCGTTGCAGTTCAGATTCCGTCCCCTAGATGGCCTTTAGATTTCGTTTCTGAGCTTTTAGGCGAGAAATCGCTACCCGGCGAGTCTCAGTAAAGAAGCTTCATGACTAATCGGACATTATTGTGAAACATTTGGGGAACTTCTAATTTATTTATTTCTGTCGTATTTTAAAATTCATGTCACTTATATTCCCCCCTAAGAAAATGGGCAATCGAACCAAAAATTGATAATATTTCGCTAGCTAATCACTAGATGGCTTGCAGTCTCTCGAGAGGTCAATAGATGGCGGTTAGGTCGCTATACGGCAGAAATGATCCGCCCCCAGGGCACTGTTTTTGAATTTAGGTTTCTGAATATGAAATATTAAAAAAATTGGGCTTGCTAAAGAGAAACGAAACACGACTAGCATGTGATTTTTATGTAAAATCGCAACATCCGGTTAATTGTGACCAATTGCACACGTTTTGTTTCACGCCATAAAGAGGTAAGGCAGGCTCTTTTGTTAGGGCCATACTAATTAGCGGTCCGCTGAGTGTTAGCTTCACATAAAGAGCGGATAGACGGAAAACGCGAGAAGAGGAAGTTGTTTACGTGCCATAGGTTACACCCTGAAAGGGAAAAAGTAGGAGTAGCTGCCGTTTGAGCCTACGATTCGTCCTTCGTCACGCATTGTGCTGTACACCCGAATGTTTATTGCCTTCTGAAGTTGTGCCCTAAAAAGTCACTCGTGTTGTTACCTTCCGAGTTCTTTACTTGCTTAACTTCGAGCCATTTTTGCACGTGTGTTTGTGAGCTGATTTGTCCTTATTTCTAGTACCAAGCTTCTGAAAACTGTTACTCTTTTAAGAATCTGAACATAGGAGCCGTTTTCCTCGTTTTTCTAAACCTCGTCGTTCTGCAGTTAACAGCACTCGACGCTGATACGTCCCAAACTGCCCGAGGCAATTGCGTTTCGCCAAAACTTGCTTGCCCTACATCGTAGAGCATTCAGCAGTACATCAAATGAAAGCCTTTGACGTGAACCTTACTGAATGAATTGTTTACGGCTCAAAGGTTTTGGGGTCAATTTTAATGACAATTTATTTAGGGGGCAAGGTTTGAGGAAGTATTTGTTTTTTAACCGGGGTTCATATAAAGACAACGGCACCAGTTGTGCTATGTGATGCCAACAAAAATGGACAAGCGTGCTTCAGGAACCTTATCCATATAAACAAGACGGTTCTTTTTTTGCTTCCTTTCCGCTCTTCTCGCTTCCCCGAGAACAAGCATACACACATGAGAACATCGGACAGCCACATGTTCCCTGACTGTGTCCCGTCCCGAGTCAATTTAAAGGCAAAGAGTATGTGTAAACATGGAAGAACTGCGAAGGCAGGGAAGTCGCGTGCTCATGGATTCCACTCTGACTCCTTCCGTTTCTGTGCGTTGGGAATCATAACTTGTGCAAGAGAACTTTGGTCTAAATGAGAAAATGCGGTTGAAAGTCAAAGGCAGAAGCCGGCACAGGGCAGGGAGAAATATGTCTAGATGGATATTTCAGAATATATAGCCACGAAAGCCACGCCCCTGTGACTGACTTATGGAGGGTTTTAGGTTCTATTTTTAACCTTTTAGCTTTTGAAGCGAAATAATATTGTGTCAGGGCGCGCTTTGGCATATTCCATGGTACTTGACAAGTCGTTCGTGAACGCTTAGCGAAAACGTTAGGCCTAATATTGGACAGTTTTCATCAAAGACAGCCGAGCCGAAAGGCATTTAAAAATAGGGGCACGATTTTCGACGCTACACTCGGGTTTAACTTCAGCCTGGAACTAAAGAAGAGCAGAGGGCTGACAATTCTAAAAGGGTGAAGATTGAGAGATAAATTTCTCCAGCGAAATTTGGTGAAGCTAAAAGAAAAATACAGTTTTTCAATTTTTTCCAATAATAGAAGTTTTGCCAGCTGAATTGAGGCTGGTTTTGAAACTCATCAAATAGCATTATATTGAATAGCGAATCAAGTATAAAACCAAAAGAGGGGAAAAAGGAAGCTATTTTGAAACTAAGGGGGTAGAAACTTTGATAAAGCATGGAAAGGCTCTCGGCTTGGATCTTTGCAAGGTACAAAGTGTAGCTTCCTTCATTTTCACATATTTTCTCTCTTTTTTTTATTTATTTATCTTTCACCTGTGAAAGAAGACGTGTGTATGTAAGGAGAGATGAAAGGCAACGGAGGATGTGGAGGCAACAGCCGAAAAGGCAATCGTGCTCCCCGAGAGGTAAAAAAGAGAAATCTCTACCCTGTTCTTAATTCATCCCCATAAGAGAGATAACACGACACGTGGCGCGAAACTTGATTTTCTGTCAAGCGACGTCTTTGATACGTGCTGATAGTATAACAAGTTGAAATGAAGTACTACGCTTGAATCAATAATTCAGTGATAGTTTTACGGGTGCGTTCAGGACGACGTTTCCTTTTAAGAATTCGTTACGGACTCGATTTTTCTAAATAAGGTGTTAAGTCTAAATAAGGTGCTATGAAGTTAAATGGAGTTTAATAACCACTCTGTTAAAATTGCTTGGAAAATGTTGAGTTTCAAAATTAGGAAGTAAGTTTACTCTTTGTTTTGGTTACGGGCACGTGCGGTTCTTTTCGTAGGGCCGAGAATCTCAAAGGTACTTTAAAAATTAAAACGCCCTAGACAAAGCATTCGCTACAGCATTCCTGTCGGAAAGGCGATAATGAAGTTGTTTCCCCAATTGTGGCATTGTTTCCGAACTTGGAGTCAAAGGTGGAGGTTGCGGATGGACAAGAATATGTCAGAAATGTGGGCCAAACATTCGTGCAGTGTTTCGCCGATTGAAACGCTAGCAAAGGGCGTGTTGAAAAGAAAGGTGATAGCCATGAAAGTTGACAATTGATTGCGTCTTACGCAGCGCAAGTTTGACGGGACGAAACGGGCCAGAAGAGACACAACAACGAACGCTTTTGCTCCCTTTGAGCACGCACAAAAAAGTAATGGAGAGCCACCCTCTCGTGGCAGATATGCAAGTCCTTGTGCGGTGGATTAACGTACTTTCCCGAATTCCCCCTCGACGTCTCGGTTTCTTACCTCGTAAGGGTCTCCTTTGGCCCCGCCCGCGAGGGGGAGAAGCTCTCCAAGGAATGAAAGCGTCTTGGGGCGTCGCGACAGCTCGTAGTATTCAGTCCGACTTGAGCTGCCGCCAAGTTTGGTGTTGGGTTTGCGGTGCTGCGCGTCCAGTTTGAAGTTTAAATGGGATAAGAAGTTCGAGGCGGTTAGCGCGACCGTGGGGAGTTCGGGTGGCCGAAATTTAATTAAACGTGTCGGCGGGGTAATTTGGGTACTGGCAAGTGATTTCTGCCAAGCTGTTGCTTAAGCTGCGAATCGGTGGCAGGAAAATTGTAGCTAAACATGGGTTAAATCCCCTCACAGTTTCACACGGGGTTACCAAGCCTTTCGGCGGAATTGCTGTCATGGGAGCAAGTTGAAGCAGAAAGCGGTGTAAAAGGATTTGGATTTGTTATACGCAGCCCGAGCGTGGTGGATTCGTGAGGGTTGTAGTGAGGGCCCGGTAAACTCACGAAGATCTTTTCAAGTGTGAGGGTGCACGTGTCTCATAAAAGAGTTTCGAATGAAAAGCTTGTGAAAGTATTTGGAAACAATTCCGAAGCAATAGAAGCTGAAAAGGCTCAAGTGGGAGCTCGAATCTGCGTTACGCAGTCAAAGAAAAGGAACGTAAAAGCTTTCACAGCGTGGTTGACTTGGTTTTGGTCAGTGTGCAGTGAGGATTTCCGAAAAGCTGTGATTGCTGCAGTAATGCTTAACGCTGGGAGCCAGTTTGCTGTTGGTCAGAGAGCGCGAAGAGCGGATTGTGTCATATGTCCTTCTGAATTGGCTGTTACCCGAGGCTTTGAAAGAACTTGGTAGCACGGGGGGTACGCAAGCTTAGTGACGCAGAACTATGGCTGAGAAAGAAATGTGCAGATAAAGCGACAGAAAGTGGTAGTGGACTACCGGTTGCTGTCACCCTGGCGTGGTTATGAACACGGAAAGAAGCGAAGGCCGACATTGGGGATTGCTTTGTCTCTTTCACCGGGAGAGCAGAAATAAGGGGCTAATCTGCTCAGAAGTGATCGCTTACAGCCGAAAAAGAGACACAGAGTGCGTTTGTCACCAAATAATGATCTTGCAACAAAACCTACGTGAATTTGAAAAATACCTTCACGCAACTTAATTTCTGACGTTGAGCCTCCAGGAAACTAAAAGACGAATTTAATATGAGTTCCACGTTCTGAAAAGAAGATTATGAAGGCTTAGTTTGGGATATTGCTGCAAACTATCATCGATAATCCCCACTTTTCGAACAACTTTTCACCCCGTGAAATTCTGCGCAGATTCCCCAAATGTAATAATAGTGGCATTTCTTGTCCACCCAATTCCTAGCTGATCTCCGTGGATAGCCGAAAATCATAAAATGTCAGAGTGACTTGAGAATTTCTGCCATTTCCGCGCTGGTTATGGGCATTTCTTCCCGGAAAATGTATAAAAAGCTGACCAGCTATATTTGGGAGATTGTGTGGAGCAAACATTGACAAGTTTGATAAAGTGCAGCAGGTGATGCGATTGGATTGGCGCTGTTTTTCTATGACAGCGATGTGCGGCACATAGTCCGTCTGGATCAGCAGGGGGCTTCTGTCTGGGGTTTGTGTTGAAGTGTGGTCATGCTGCGAGCACGGAAGAAAGATGTGCGAATCAAGCCGAATCGGAAGCTGGACAAGCGGTCAAGCCGCGGGATGCTGTACGAGAACGAAGAGCTGCGACTGCGAACCATCGAGATCAACGCCGAGGTGGAAAAGGGCCAAAGTGACGTCAAGAAATTGCGACGCGAGAACGACCATCTGCGGCGGGAAATGTGGGTCCTGCGAGACGAGTACGAGCGCCTCGAAAACCTCATCAAACAGTTGGACCTGGTGCCCGGAGGAGCAGTGGGCGGGTCGGCCGCGACCTCCTATGGAGGGTCACGCCCCGAATCGGCCCAGCTGTCAGAATCGGACCCGGAAGAACAGGACGACAACCCGGTGTCCACCGAAGACAATCATTACTCCGAGTCCGGCCGTCGCTCACCGTTCACCAAGAAATACCGGTACCGACGCAACCGGTACGAAAATGAAATGCGAAACTACAGCGACGTGGACGACCTCTATGTCGAAGCTGATGGAACCAACCCCGATGCGGACAATTTGGAAAACTACCAAAAAGTTTATGGCCGGATGCCAACGAACTACTGCCCCGTCTCGCTGCCCCATACGCCAACGGGCATATCTGCGCCTTTGGACGGCGAGCAGTCGCCAGTACCGGCTGACCCTTCGGAGGACACGAAGCCAGTGCATTGCGTACGGTCCTGCTCCCAGCCCCAGCTGCTGGACAGCTGCAGCACCATAGAACTAGTCCCGCTTAACGCGATTCCGCCTCCTGATTCGTTCACGTCCACGGCGTTGCCGCCGTTGCTGCCAGCGAGTCCGCTGCAAGCCGAGGGCGCCGAGTTCAATTTCGACCAGTTGGTCAACATCGTCCAATCGTTTCGCTTGGACCAAAAGCAGCATGAGCAAGGATGCAGCGAAGCTACTTCTGCGTCACCCACGCCACCTGCCGGCTCTGCGTCGCAGAGTTACGCCACCGTGAGGCGACACTGTCACACGGTTGTCGAACGCAAGGAGGTGAGAAACACCGCGCACGGCGGTCAGACGCAACTGGTGCGCGAATCGGTGAAGGAAATGGCTCTGGCCACGCCCCCGACTTCAGCGGCCACTAACAGTGCGACCTCAGCGACCTCGCAGAGTGTCATCTTCACCCAGACCTCGTCTTCCAACGCCGGCACGTCCGGCATACGGCAATCGGTGACGTTCCGCCAAGACTCGGTGGTGGTGGTCCCCAACCACGTGGAAGAGCCACCCTCACCCCCTCCGTTGCCAGCCGAGGGTGGCAGTGACGAAACCGGCCAGCAATTAGTGTGTTCCTCGTCGAATTTGCCCTACTTACGGCTTCATGCCATCGATCCTCACACTGTGTCATTCAATTTGTCAGATCACGAGGTCGAGTGGCGTAAGGTCAGCGTCCAGGAAATCATTGATGAGCTCGAACAGCAGTTGAACGCAGCCCTCTGTGCTGTTAACGGCGTCCGGCTCACTAACGACCGTGTCTTCATTAGTCTGAAAGAACGGCAGAGTTTAATTTTTCTCCTCAAGAACGGTTTTACTTTAAGGGGAGTCAGAGTGCAGCTGAGGGATATTACTGACAATGCGGTGGTGGTGATTTTGACCGGGGTGCCGCACTACATCAGTGACTCTACCGTAGCCATGTTGCTGGCAGCGTTCGGCACGGTGATAGGCGACCTCGAGCGACGCTTCTACAAAGGGGTGGACACGGGCGAGCGGCTGGTGAGACTCAGGGTGAAGCCGCACACCAAACTGCCCAAGCATGTCACCGTGGGTGGGTGCAGGATCATTGTGAAGATTTTACCCTTACAGGACGCGGCAGCACCAAAATCGTCAGTGAGCCAGAGCTGTCCCAGTACGATTCGGAGGCTCAAGCCAGGGCAGAATCCGCCGAACCGACCCATGTCCTGCGTTCCTGCCGAAGCAGCGCGCGAACCCTTAAACACGCTACGCCACTCCTCTTCAGCCAGCTTGAGCCTCCAGCCGCCGCAGGTCACCGTAGAATCGCAAGACTCGGACCCTGGCTTGCAGCGATCCACCGCGACAATCGATATCACGCCCAGAATCGATAAAGCCTTCGAGTACCGGAGTCAGCTCAGCGTGAACTTGCGGATGTCCACCGAGCTTCCGGTGCCGCCAGGTGACAACGCGGAAGATTCCAAGTCCAGACTCAGCGCTACGGACACGCCCCCTAGTCCGTTATGCGACCTCAAGCTCCACCCCCTGTCGCCCCAAGGCTTGGCGAACGTCCAAGCCTACCAGCGCCAAACGCCCACTCGCGATTTGAATCGATTCCGCAAAAACGCGGCCGATTTTTCGCCGAGTGTGATCCAGCGCAAAGCGGAAGCCCGCCGCAGCAATTCGCACACCCAACGCATGGGCACGCCCGAAGCCACTCCCCCCACCCCGGCCCACAACCGACTCAAGGATTCTCCCCCCAAAACGCGTGTTTCTGTCAATTTCGAAGAAACTCAGCCGAAATTGCGGCCTTGTCCGATTCCCAAACCGGCCTCCGCGTCGCCCAATGGAATTTTGCGCAAAAGTATAACTGTCGACGAGCCTAGTGCTGCACCCACTCCAGCTAATGATTCCACCCCTGCCCCGGGTACTCCAGTGCCCGGTGCCAGTACGGCCGCGAATCGTAAAAGCGGCAGTGCCGAATCGGGCAAACCTTCGCGCAGTTTTTCTCTGGTGGATACGTTCCGGTCTCGTTCAGCGGACAAAAAACGAGGCCAAGACGGAGTTGTCGACAATGTGGGCACTAATAACGATAATGAGACCGCTGCCAGCCATGTCCGGCGCGATTCCGTGAAGAGCAGCGGCAGTAGCAGCAAAAGCAGTCGCAGCAGCCGCAAAAGCGGCGCTGGAGAACTGCCTTGGTGTGGATGCTGGGGAAATGGATGTCTTTGACTTCCTGGTCTTCAGCAACAAACGAACAGCGCACACAAAAGAAGACGTTTTCGCCCCCTTGACAACAAACTTAGGACCCCATTACCTGTACTCAACTTGCTCCTAACTTGCTTCCGGCCTGTCTCGGTGATCTTAAATTCGTAGCTAAACTTTTTTTTCGCTCGCAAAGGAAGAAATAAAGCCCGTGGTTATTTTTTGTTTGGCTCTCTGGCTGAAAAGAAACCCAAAAGGAAGCTAGCGCGGATTCATTGCTTAATAATAAATAAGAGGGAAGCTTATTTCTTCGAAGTGATTTTACGAAATAGTTATAAGCTTAATTTGAGTATTTCCGCGGGACTCGTTTCGTCCTGAATGTTTCATATTTTTCTCGTTTTTGAAGCAACTCTTCGATTCTCGGTGATTCTGCATTTTGTTGACTTGCTCTAACCCTCTTACGTGCATTTCTACGAAGTGATGTTGCCGCGATTTCGCAGAAATTGAGAGTTTTCTGGCGGAAATTGCCTCAATATCCCTTGATCTGCAACTTAATGCATTAATCCTTCGTAAAGATTTGCTTTACAAGATATTAGAACGTAACTAAAGAACATTTCTGAGATTATAACGATTACCTAGAAATGTTTTAGGCTTTTTGCATAAATAGCCCCACATCTTTGAAGCCTTAATTTAGCGCATTAATTCCCTGTGAAACAATCGTTACTCAATGCATTACAGAAGGATATCTCTGCGACATTCTTGAAGATTTCGTAGAATACGCTGGATATTTCTTATCTGTGGAGAAAAGCCCTGTAATTCTGACTTGAAGAAATTCTTACTTTCTATTCTTAGCCACAGAAATGTGTAATTTCCATAAGTCATTCTGATTCCTTTTCCAGAGTCCCTGGCACGAAGACAATCTCTCTATATTGCTTTATTTCTGCCGTGTCCGGAAAGGTGATTTAGGGCTCTTAACCTCCACGATCTTACATTTGCTATTTTTCTGCATCAGTATTTCTTCCAACCCTTTTTTGTAGCTGGTTAACTAAGCATTAGCCGTAATACCTTTTGCCGTGAAAAAGGGTGGATTAGACAGATAACTTATTCCGGTCGTGTTTGTAGTCCGGGAGTCATCTTGTTGGCTAGGTCGGATTGAGGAGCAAGGTCTGGTGTCGACACGTGTTCTAATACGGATCACACTGTCGCGTTGGGTGACAGCTGGACTGATTAAAGATGGTGACGCGAATTACGATGAGCAACACCTTTTGACCTCCCTTCAAAGAAATTGTTCCTCCCCGTGACCTATGGGAAGGCGAAGGGTGGGGCCCGAGTGCCAGCAAGAAAGGGAACATCTTCCTTGAGCTGTTTCTCCCCGAAAGTAAACTTGGCAGGCGAAACGTATACAAGGCTACCAAACGCGGATAGCCCGAGGCATAGGACAGGGACACACGAGGCTATTTTTGAAAGTCGACACATCAAGCCCCAATCTGTCAGTCTTCATCATTCTGCATTTTTCCTTCAGATATTCACTTGCCTGGCTCAGCCCTCTTTCAGTTAGAAGGACTTTACGCCACAGAGAGTGCTCTTCGAAAATAGCCTCCAATTCATTGTCACAGACTTCATTTCAGGGTTGTAATTTTCAGTTGCGTATTTCTGTGTCACAACAAGCGTGGAAGATTCGCTGACAAGAAATGTAATCAGTCATCACTAACAATAGGGGCACGCCCTCGAAATCTGTTCTTAGGTATCTTATGTCATTGTAGTAGCGTAACATGTTGAAGTCAACCGTTCAGCCACGAGGAGTCAGCAAGCTTTGAGATTTATCAGAAATTTGGAATTGAAATATGTTCTGAAATTGCTATGGTTAGGTTTCCGTTCTTGGAGATGTTTATCTTAAGTGTTACTTTGCTTCTTCAAGGAAGAATTACTGCGTAAGCTACGAAACATCTTCAGAGAATATCGCTTCAAAGAAATGTGGCTCATCGTTTTCGCGATTGATCAGGAAACAGGATCCATATATGAATTCTGTTGGTTTCATTTTTGGATCTTTATTGTTTCCCATCCTTGTTTTAGCGCTTGGAGAAGATTTAGTTTTCTTGTGAAGTTCAATTTCATATTGTGCAACCACGCGGAAACAATAAGGAAGACATCCTTCTGATATTATGCTAAGTTTTTATTACATAAATAAAGTCTTGTTTCGTATGTTAATAAGTTTCATCTGAATTCGAGCAACAAGTTGCAGATATATACTGCAAATTAATTTTTCACCTTATCTGCAGTTCTTCATTGAAATGGTTTTCTTTGACTTACATCATGTCTAGAATCACTTCGACAAAATAGTGTCTTCTATTGCACTTACTTTCATTGACGGGTAAACGCATTACCGTCACTTTTTAAAAAAGAAGACAAAATACGAACTTCAAATAAGAATCGCGCTTTAGAAGTCTCTCGAAAACAGAACTACTGACTAAGATATTCACTCAGCGAGCGCTGAATCCTTCCGCACCTGCCATAAGAATGCAAAGCGCGTCACATAAATGCTTTGCAGCTCGCCGAAGGTCAAAACCCCCTTCAAGAGTCACTCTTCCCTCTGAATTTTTCAAATCTCCGTGGAGCCGAATGAAAAATACTGCCGAAAAACGACTTTTATAGAGTGTGTGCATAATTTATAGCCACGTCCCTATCGACTTCTTGATCGATTACTGATCTAAAAACCAGCGTAATTCGTTGAAAACGTTCGACCTCTCTTTTTTACAACTCCACTTTTTGCTGCCACAGCCTTGTAAAATCTCTCTCAGAATCTCGAAGAAATAGTCAGGAATGTCATCCAAGAAGATGGGAAAAAAAGTATTGCCCGAATTTTCTTGGCACCAGTTGTTGCTTTATTCCCCTTTCACCCCGTTTTCTATGACCCCATGGATGTATCTCGCTTACGGTGCAGAAATACTAGCAATGTCGGGTTTCCCTTCCTAGAAACTGTTCCCCAAACTCCCTGTACTACTCCCCGCCGTAAGATTTTCCCTGTGAGTCCACTTTCGTGGCTCGAAATCTCTTGTCTACCTCCTTTTCTCCCACACAGTGTATCAAAGCTCTGTTAGCCGCCGTTAAAGTGTAAGCAATTGGTTTCTCCAAACATTTGCGTTAAAAAAGCGTATGCATGTTTATAATTATTCAAAAACTTTTACTTGAGACTAAGTTTGTAATAATGCAACAAAGTTTGTAATAATTGCAGCAACGAACATATCCATGTACAGTTATTTTACCCCTTTTTCTCTCTCTTCGTGGGAGAGGCTTTTTATCAATTGTCCTTTTTTTAGTAGAGGTTTTGTAGGCAATGTTGTAGTTCAGTGTGTTGGAAAGGAACGAGACAACAAAAGTCCCGTAACTGTTAAAATCCCAATAAAAGCAAACTCAAAGAAAAGAGCCAAACACATGCCAAGAAATGGTTTTTCTCGAGCTTTAATTGAGATTTTCTTGCGCTTTTTTTTAAAAAAAAAACGGCGGAGGATCCGAGGGGTAAAAGAGGGGGAGGAAGTGGAGTTTGCACTTCTTCTCTGGTGAGAAAGAGATTGTAGCCGAGTTTGGATGCTGGGAGAGGGTTTTATCTGGGAACAGACGCGAGGCATTTTCATTAGGCAAGATCGACGCTTCATTTCCTTTGAGCGAAAGGCGAAGAGTGCGGGGAGAAAAAATGAAGCAAACCCAAAATAAATAAAATAAAATGCAGTAATAAAAGTGTTAAGAGCTGCAAAAAACAGACTGGCTCAGTTTTGCCTCAACCAGCTGAACGTTTTGACAGAGCATTAACTACGTTTGGCGCAACGGAAAATCCGCCCTTTTTTCGCCCCCGGAAATGGGAGAAAAAGCTATGGGGGCGCATGTGGCCTTGGGCTGTCACTCAAAATCCGAGAGAAGCAAGGCAGTTTTGACGTTGGCGGGTTTCTAAGGCAAGCCAGAAGTGGGCAAAAGATGGTTGCCAACTTGGGAAGCTGAACATTGTTTGCAAATATTTATGGATGAAGAGGGCAGGGAAAAACTTTTTGGCATTTTTGCGAAGTTATGAATGTGAAAACCTGGTGGAATTCATTTCAGCACTCTTGTCGCCAAGCGTGTGCGATTAGAAGGCCAAGAAATAGAAATACCAAAGCAATCCTGTCAGAGACTGGATTTTCGGCATTTCTGCTGGGTGATGTGGAATACACAGTTGGACATATGAGCGTGAGTGTCTTAGAATATCAGAAGGAAGAAGTATAGAGACCTTGATTTTCTGGAGTTTTTGTATTGGTTGGTGGTACAGAGTACGCAACGTTCAACGAAACGGAAGAAACTGCGGGTAGATTTGCTACAGAATTGCTTCAGAGGAATTGAAGACGAACTGAAAAGTTGCTCAGGAAAGAAACCATTAATTAAGTGCTTCTTTAGGATTTTTTTTCTATATGGGAAATTGTGCTTCTATGGTCTGGCAATTCTTTGCGAAACTGCGTTTGGGAAATTAAATAACTTGTTAACATGTCAGTTTCTTACATGGGAGAACTACTTTCTCTTTCGCTGAAATACTCAGCGTTACCCAAAGCAATTTAAAAGTAAAATATACACTGTAGAATCACTTAGCGAGTCTTACCAGGAAATAAATTAACGAAATTTAAGGGTGCTTTTCAGTTTCAATCACGTGATAATCACCGTGATGTAATGCTTTTCAAGAATCCCGTATGAAATTCTACAGAATTCTGTGAAAGGATAGAATAAATAGCGTCCAAATAAGACGTGTATTTTATCCATTTTACGGAGCGCTACAAGTGCATTTTACAATACCTTTCTAATAGACAGTTTGATGGATTGTGACACTCTTTTTCCTTCGTTTTGAGGAGCCCAAACGCCAAGAAGGTTTAAGCTCCTTTTTTTTTCTTATTTTCCCAAGTTTTTCAAACTTTACACAAGAAAAGCATCCCAGAAAACGTTGAAACTGTCAGAGTCGGTGACGGTGATTGATTTTTTAGTTAGCTAAAGAGAGGTTCCTATCAAGGGAAATAGATATGTAAGCTATCGCCCAGATGATCCAGCCGTTTCGAACAATGCCTTGACGGTAACGTTAAAAAGCACCATAAAATGAGTTCCAATACCAACAGCGAAAATTCATGGCACACCAACATCTTCTCGTAAGAGAATCGAAATAGCGATCGTAACGTGTTCGCCTTGATGAAAAACCAACGATCTTAGCCCCAAACACGTTCGGTAAGAAAAAGCGCGGGAAACGGGCCATTTCGCGTCATCGTTAACGTTTCACGAGTACTTGTTAACATTCCGCCTATTGTAACGCCGTTGTTGCAGTAGAACTTGAGCGCTGGAGACTCGTTTCTACGGATATCCAGACGATTCTTCCTTTTATTTTTCGAAGACGATAATAAAAGTTACTCCCGGGCTTACGGTAATCTCAGTGCCGTATGGGGTGTGCCGATCCAAGTGATTCGAGTTAATTCTCACGACTCAGGGGAGGAATTTAAAAGAGCTTACTTTGGGTAAGATACTGAGAGGGAAAATTTGTAAATTAAAAAGCGCTAGAATTTGCATACGAAAGTCAAAAGGTTTGGAGGGGAAAGGAGGCGGGGATTTAGTAAACGATACACCGTCTGCTCTTCTGTGCCCTGTGAGATTTCTTCCTTCTTTTATAGGAGGGTGTAATCCAGGAGTCAAATTCGATCTTCAGCGCTCTCACACATTGGCATTTTTGTAAAATTTTATTTTCCACTTTTTTTGTGCGCCACCTCCTTCTAAACTTCCCTTTGGACTCGCTAGCGTTCTTTCTTCAGATTGAATAGGATTACGAGGGGATGAAAAGAGCTTTTTAGACAAGAGCAAGGAAAAAAGAAGCTTGAGTTCTTTCTGTCTTTTGGTCTGTAAACTTTATTTCAAGTGGTTAACGAATTTATCTACCTCACAATTCATTTTGTAGACAATTTTTGACCGTTTATATTTTAACCCTGGAGTTTTGATTCATTTTCTTCATTTATCTCTTCAATAAAGGCCTGGGATTCATCGGCGTCGTTGCGGATGAAGAATCGAGTTCATTTCCTGTTCCTGCTCCTGATCATCTTGTCGAAGCGCCACCCGCTCCGCAAGGTAAGAAAAAGAACCCTTGACATTGTATCGACGTAAGGGAAAAGATATTCAGAGCGAAACATGCAATATGCAAATAAAGGCCAAGGACGCGTTAATGCCCCTACAAGGCCTCCCGAACGATCGATCAAAACCTTCCTGAGGTTTTGCCGTAAATTGTAAAGACTTTACATTTGTATATGAAAGAAAAAACAGTGCTTGGCTTCTGATGTAAACAAATGTACGCGTGCCACGTGGGATAAGAAAGGGAAATAGGATAGGTGGCGCTGTTGTCGTTGAGCAGAAGAGATCGGTCCCGTGGTGAGCGTTGTGGTACGTTTTCTGCCTGAACTTGTGTTCTTTGCTGGTAGGATTTCTGTGTAGCTTGAGGAGCTAAAGAGGAGGTATTGACAACGTCCGTAGTTGGGTATTTTTTCCCCTTTGGGTTACGAGCTAATGAGCAAGTTGGGAGGCACTGAGAGAGAAAAGGGTACAAGAAAAAAGCTAAGGAGAAGGAGCATCTGGTTTATTGTAAGTACCCTTAAAAACAGCTGCGAGGCAAATGGTAAAAGTTTTTGTAAACTTTTTCAAGCCGGAGGCGAAGAAATGTGGCTACTTTGTGTGTTTGGATACCTGAAGGAACTTAAAAATTCATTAAGGCTACGTTTTGGCATAGTCTTAAGGCGTCCAAAAAGAAGAGGAGACAACTGAGACAGGTTTGAAGTTATGGAGATTTGTTAGCAGATTCTTCTTTTTAGAAAAATGTGGCAGTAATATCTTGTGCCTGGTCGCAGTTTTTAATTGGCGCGATAACAGCTGAAAGCTTCGGTACGTGGTGAGGTTTGCCAAAAGGGCTGCAACGATGCTGAATAGAACCTTGTTAATGACTTGACTCGTAGCCAGATGCTAATTGTCTCCCTGGATCCATCGAAGCCGTTTCTTGGCCATCTCGTAGACAGAGAACGGAAAAAGAGACGTGTGAGAAAGGGAAAAAACGCAAAAATTGGGCTAACCTGACAAAAGCCGTAATTAGGTTATTCATTATTCTCTCGGTATCGCCACCTTTAGCGGTAGAAATGAAGACAGGAATGGTAGAAGATTTTACATTGGTAGAACTAGCCCTCTGTGGGGCAGAAAGCGAACTTCGATTACGTAGTTGTCCTCCTAGCCGCTAGGGAGCGGGTGCTACCGATAACTTCGGAAAACGTCAGAAAAGCGGGAGGCGAAGATATGGATCAGTCTCGTAATTTACTGTTTTGTTAATCTTTTTAAATATCTTTTTTCTTATTATAATCGGATGAAAGAATCGTGAACAACCTTTTGAAAATAAAATTTAAAAATAAAATAAAATTTAAATCTTTTCGTGCATGAATCTAAAGCAATGCACCCGCTGAAATGCGAATGCTTCAGGAATGCCATGTAAATTAACCATTGTAACAAAACCTGGCATTGAGAAATGTTATGTAAAAGTATATCCGTTGTGAATCTATTCAGAAAAGTAAATAAAATAAAAAAATCCTGTAAAAGATGTCCGATTCCTTGAAATACTGTGTTATTTCAGTACCTGTGATGCAGTTCACCTGAACTGACCTAATTAGTCTTGGCAACTTTTTGCGAAGTTGAGTCAAAAACGTAGAATTTCTGGACAAACGTGTCATAATATCTAAATGGTTATGGATTCAAATTTGCGCTAAAACTAAGCTCTTTTACTTGTTCATTTGGCCGCTAGATGTGATAGCTCGTTAACGGAAATGGCGGCGCCATGTTTAGCGGAAACTCCTTCGGAAAAAGAAACTGTTTTAATATGCTTCGTTAGGGAAGTGTGAATAGTGTGCATCAAGTGTTAATTAGCGCCAACAAACAGTTTGCTTGCATTGAGTCAGCCGCGGCCCAAAAAACTTGTCTAGAACAAACTTTTAAATAGATTTACAAGTAAACATCAACTCGATAAAAACACGGAAAGGCTTGCACTTGCCAACAACTCTCTTCCTGCTGACTCACAATCTTGATAAAAGCTCCTTTACAAACGCCTAAAAAGCACTATCGTCCTGGAAATAATTCAACTTTCTTTAAACACAATCTGACGGATGCACGTGCTCAAGAACGGACACAAACCGCTTGAAATCAAATTCGAGCCTAAACTTTTTGGGGCATGAGTGACCTTTAAAGCCGCGATACGAATTTCTGTGTTCATTGTCTTTGTGGTTTAACAACAATTTTCACAACGTAGCTTTTTTAATTTAAAAAAAAAACGATATAATATAAATTACGATAAATGATCGTTTTTTACGGATTTTACCTTTAGCATGTTTGTTAATTATTACAATAAATTTAAAATGTGTTTAAATAGCTTGTAAGGTCAGGCTGTGTGTTAGGCTAAAAAAGCTACTTAATTGTAAAAATATGAAACTCCGAAACGCAATTTTGGAGGCTACAAGCAGGCGCGAAAAAAGGAAATTAGGAGAAATAACGTTTGGTCAGCACACTAAAGAGGCCAGGAAAAGGCGTAGGCTGTTTCTTTTGCATCTCAGCTGTGGCCTAGTGTTGACAGTTCCAACTGGTAAGACAACTGTCAACAGTCACACATGCCATGAATGAACCTTTGAGACCACACATGTGTCCATCTTCCATTCCCTGCTCCCAACGTCTTTTTCGTCCTTGTCCCTTGACAGGTTCGAAGGAAATGCTGAAACGGAGAACGTGGAATTGAGTGACCAACTTGGAAAAAGTGCAAAGAAAAACACCAGCTTTTTTTCATCCACACCGTGTTTGCCGAGCCTGAGTATCCTCAAATTTCTCGACTTTAGTCCCCCACAACTCAATTCCCGTATCTTCTTTTTTTTACAAATGCCCTTAAACGTTTCTAAACCAGACGAACCATGAAACTACTTTAGCTGTTGTTTCTACGTCGTAATTCCGAGTCAGTAAACGTCCATACCGCTATTTCTTGGATATTTGTATCTTTTCTGTATAATTTCTGTTTCGTACATCTTCTAATTGTGATTTCTGTCGATTTTTGTGCACCTTCACAAGTTGTTCATTTTGTGCGATTTTTTATTTGCTCAAAATATTTGTATGTAAGAAATAAAAGCAACACGTGGACTATAAAGACGTTTTTTCTTGCTTCCAATTCTAAGCTGTAACGAAGTTAAGCTCGAGACTGCGATTAAAACACCTTTCCACCCCCGGAAGATTTATTTTCCGCAACTAATAGGGCACGTTAAGCAGCTTCTTACTCGTAGCCGTAATCGAAACCTCTGCAACTTGGCCCAGTGATAAGTTTTCCCGGAAGAAAGCACGTTCTCCCGATTCTCGTAAGTGTTCATAACGGATCTTTTACGTCTGTGCTTCCGCATAAATGCTTTCTCAATTATGCAGAACATTTTCCTTGCAAGCAATAACGGAAGGGGCCCCAACACTCCGTAGCTCCTCCCCCTTCTGACTCAGCTTCAACCACAATTGCCTTTGAGAACCCGCACGTTGTGGAGACTTTTCTTCTCCTGGGGCCGGTTAATGGATTCCTAATATCTTTAACTGGTTGTAGGAGGTTAATCAAACAAAAATTTTCTCCTCCGTCTGCCAAACATAACTTTTTGCCCTCCCTGATTTTCAACCCCGTCAACGATCCTAATCAATCAGTCAAATTAGTTGACTATTCTTCGAAACGTCTTTTCTCCCCGCCGCATGAAATATTCATGAACTGACAAACTATACACAAAGTACAGTGTCTACCTGAAAGGCAAAATTTGTTCCACCGGCGACTTTTTGTCTTCTTATTATTGAAAGTGGCCAGGTAGGGAGGAAAAGGATGAGTGGAAATTGAGAAATTATGATAAAATCTAGACTTGAAAGATTCACCTGGTTCATTCACGCTGCTCCTTGCCGGAAATCCGTAAGAACAAAAAGGGCTCCAAATGTCGAAACATTTGTCAATCAGATTATCATTTTATGCAACAACGACAGTTCATTCAAAAGCATAAAAGTCTGTATTCTTCCAACATGAAAATACAATGCTCCTAAGTCTTCTTGGCAGAAAATGTACGCACTACCAAAGCTTTTACATATATTTTGCATTTATAATGTGTTCTGCATTATTTTTGTGTAACGTATAACACTGTAAGGAATAACACTGTTTGCTTTCAAAGAATTAAAAAAAAAATAAAGCTGTGCTAAAGATCAGTGTACTTTTCCTTAAAAGTTTTTCCGACCAATTTATTAGTTTTACCCATCTTACAGCAATGAACATGTAAAACTTAAGCTAACCCAAGTAAATGACTAGATTTGCATAACTAAGCCTATTAACCCATAATAAGCCTACGTAAAGGAAACATGAAAAAATGCGTTTAAAACACTTGAAAAGTAGGAGTTTCCCTTGAATTTTCTATAAACGAAAGAAAACGCTTCTGAACAGCGTAAAAATGGCTAAAAAGCTACAATAAGGATAATCACGGACATAATGTGCCCGTGTTGTAAGCTGAGCAAGTTATTAAAAAGTGTTATTCGGTGAAATCGAGAGTACACTAAACTGAAAAGGCTTTGAAAAGAAATGCGTGGAAAAAGAGCAACCCAACAGTGCTTAGAATCACTTGCACAAATCCAGGACGAATTCGTTCGGCAAACAGAAAAACGTTCAGTGCACTTAAATCACATTTGTCAATAGAAACGAAGGGTAGGGTGTGTAAAAAGCTGAGACAAATCTTTCAGAGAGCTCCGAGAGACAGTGTTTGGGATTCAGTGGCAAACGTTTGGAAATGTTATTAGTAAAAGCAAGAAAAAGCTTTTCGGGGAGCGTTGACTCAAAACGGATGCAGACTGTCATAATAGAAAAGTAGACTCGAGTCGACAAATCCGCACTTACCACCCCTTTTAACCCTCCTAGAAACCACCCCGTGGTCCATTTGGCTGCCAGGTGTGGAATCAAAAATCTTGGCTGAATTGAATGTCTATAGAAGCAAGTTTTGAATGTTTGAATCGAATGCGTTTGAAAAGGTAGCGCTCAGGGAGGTTGGAATTATTGAAAGAAGAAATTTTCCATGGCATTCAAGGTTCAAGTACAGTACTCTTGCAGGGTGACAAGGGTGTATTGTACTGGAATTGGGGAGCTCTGTAAGAAGTTTTCAATGGCAAAGGTGGGAAAAAGAAGCCAATGAAAAGTTTTGAGAAGCTTTGCTCAATCCTTACACAAACCTGCTTTTCGGGGCCGTTTTCCCAGCTCCTCCTTAATCCTATTAAGCAAAAATGCGGGGTGATTTCGCTCCTGCATGATTTGGCGGACTCGGTGACGACCAGCTTGCATTAGTGGGCGGAGTCGAACAAGGCGATTATGGTTTCAAGGGAAGGGAAATCAGTGATCGAATGTGGAAACAGTTGCTAAATGTGCGTGAAAGGGTGGCTGAAAAGACAAAGGGGAGAAATAGGAATTCTAATCCTTTTAACTATTGCCTTTTGCTCCGATGGCTCCCCCAGTTGTAGATGTAATATAATCATAAAATATCAAATCGGCCAAAGAAATCAAATGAACAAAGAAACATAAAAAACGCTGGAAAATTTATAGAATTAAAATACATTAAAAGCTGATTGTGGTCTCGCATTTGTTGGTACTGAACTCGAAGTAACCTAAATTTCTTTCGTACTGATCTCAAGAATGACGATTCCATTTTTTATGAATTACCTGGGTTAAGATTATGGCACTTTCTAGCTCAAGGCAATATTATTTAATTCAAAGTAATTGAGGTTTGTAACCTATTGCGCAGCATTGATCACAAATGCAATTAGAGCTTTGTTTTAGTCCGTGTTTTCAATGTTAAAGGAGCTTGGAATGGAAAAGTTCATAATTAACGGTTGTCAGCGGCCAGAAATCCCGAGCACACGTTGGACAATCGGAGAATCTTCGAGTTATGACTCGCGTGCGTGGAGAGAGTACGTGAGTCACGCCATGGCTTTTTCTTGTATTTACCAAAGAACCTATTTTGAAACACTTTGGGTAAATCGGAGGAGTTTGAAAAGATTTTTGGAAGCGGGACAGGGCAGGAAAAAAAAAGTTGGGAGCCAAGTATCTTAAATAGCCACTTGGTGCTTAATGACGTGAGGTTTGAAAGGATTTGAGGGGGATCAAGATGGCTGGAGGTTGCATGAATGTTGTAAGAACTCGTCTCCCAAGTTACGAGCTATTGGAATTGGGTGTATTGGACTCGTCTTTGTGGTCTGGACTAGAGAAAGGAATTCAGTTTGAACCCCATAAAACGCAGTAGGGAATCCTTCGACTTCAAGTCAAATATTTAATTCTGTACCCTTTTGAACTTTTAACCACCCTTGCCTTTCACAGTACTTTACATTTCAACCACCCTCAGGGATCTCTGCCAACTGCGTCCAAGGGCTTTTTGTCAAATTTCGATGAAAACGAAACTTTCAGGGGATTGAAAAACCTACACTTTTGAAAGTTGGGCCCTATTTCGCAGGAAAATCAAATTCTATTTACCTTAACATTACGAGCTTTTAAGAAGTTTACACACCCGAAACAAACGAAAAGAGTTGAATTATTTGAACTTTAACTTTAAAAAATAGATTTGAAAATAGCTCATACCAGTTACATGCAATGACATATTAGCTAATGAACTCAATACATTTGGAAACTCAATTAACTCTGCTTCAATCGTGAACGAAAATTAATACTAGTACTTGACAAAAATTCTGAATATCTAGAAGCATTTAAATGAAAATTCGCACATAGTTCTAAACTTGTGAATCCAAACCAAAGCGAACTCGTGGAATTGCCCCTATAATTATATATTTTTAAAAAAATATTTAGGAACGCAGCATGTTTATGATTCAGTCATTGAGTGCCAATACCGTTTCAATCATCTCCAGCGACTTTTACTGTCTCGTCTTCTCTGCTGGATTACATTCAATACATTCAATAGCCCCAGAAGTCAGTAAACCACAAAAGGCGCCATTCTGCTCCATAGGAGCCTTCGGGATCCCCTCAACTCCCCCCGTGTTCCCCTTAAAAAAAAAAAAAAGGATCTGATTCGAGTCCATCAGCATATCACATTAAACCATTGGTTTAAAAGGTTTCGCTCTTGCAACGTATAAGTAAACCCTAACCGCGAGAACCTGAAAGGCCCGAACCCTAAAAAAGAAAAAGAAATGGAGCACATGGGGAGATGAGAAAGAAGAGCATCCACACATCCATCCATCCATACGTCCATCGTAGTCGTACATACACCAGCTGCCAATTTCCGGCACCAACTCGTAAATTTAGCCATATGTGCAAAGTGCGCCCAGTTAGGAAACAAAAGCAGAAAAAGGGGGGGGGGGGGGCAAGCAAAAGTTTTCGTGGAAAACGGTTGGTGTCTTGACCCGCGGATTGCCCCCTAGAGAGCCATATTCCTCCTCATCCTTCCTCCAGAGGCTTTTATTGAGTTCGACGTTTAACTGGGGCTGTTCCACCGAAACCAGAACGATTTGCGTTTAACAGCATTATAAATGATGATTTTCTAAACTCTTTTCATCAATCAATATATATTTTAAAAAAATAAATGTTGAAAATTTGTAAAGTAGACCAGTCAATCAACATGAACGCATAATTATTTGCAAAACTGAGTCTCAACTTAAAAGCTACTGAAGCATAAACTTTAGCTTTAATCCTGTGTTTTTGTCATAGTAGCTTAATAAAAAGCGTGAATTATTTTTAAATTAATTTTTGAGTGATTTCGAAGATGTATCTGATTATTTCAAGCACGAAAATATTAGTCAAAAGAGGGCTGGAAAATTGATAGACTGTTGAGTCAAAAGGAAAAGTGATGTTTAAAGTTTTTTTTTTTTTTGCGTTTAGCTATAAGTATAGTAGTAAATTTTGTATTGCCAATGTCTGGATATCTTCGCTCTGATTGAAAGGTTTCTTTGTGACTACTTTTGCGAAAAACGGCTTTGGGCCGGCGTGGCCCTTTGAAGTGGAGATTTCAGGAGCGTTTTTGCGGATCCTTGGGCGAGGAACATAAAACTGGTTCATAGAGAGGTTCTACATAACTTTGCGTTTTAAATGCAAAATGTATAAGTGAATATAACGGTGGTCTTTCTAGGGAACGCGTTTTTTTTTTTTTTTTTTTTTTTTTGTCAAACCTTTTCGCGCTCGAGTACAGAAACTTTTTCAGCAATTTTCTGAGCCATATCCCGAAAGTCTTAACTGTAAATCTAGTCACTAGCTCCGTCATGTCGCTACGTAAGGGGCGCTGACTACACACTCCAAGTGAACTCTTAAGAAAGACAAACAAGAATGTATGAAAGATTGAAGTGAAATTCGTGTGTAAAATTCCGTGCGTTTCAAATATCCGGAGCAAAAATGTAAACATCTTAAGTGACGCGTTTAAAACCAGTCCGATCTTTTATTGTCTCATTTTGCATGGGAAAACTTTGCTATTTTTTACATGCTCGTTTTAGTTTATTTTCAGTTTATAAAACTTTGTCGAGTAACGATCACAACTTAGTCGTTGTTGTATTTTATTAAATTTTATTTTTAGCTTTGTTTCGTTGCAGTACCACATGTTCCGTCATGTTCTTACATTTTAGCTGTACATTAACATTATTACGTTGCCTAATTAGGCTACGTTACGGTCGGTTTGGCGCTGTGCTAGTATTACGTCCTGCAGTAGAGGGTTAATGGGGTAGGTGGTTGGGTTGGTGTTTCGAATTTCCGAAGGGTAGAATGAATGATGAAGAATTGCGTGTTGAAGAATTCAAGAGCAAAACAAAGGCCAAATTTTCCTTTTAATTTATGGAACTATTTTCCTGCCTTTCAGCCGGCCAACAATTGCAAGTCACTCTTGAAAACAAATATTGAAAACAAACTCAAGACGCGTCATAGCAGCCAAAGAAAAATGTCCGGGGGTTTTGACAAGCGTTCCTCAGCCATCATTCTTGCCTTTCTTTTTTATTTTTCTTCTGACGGTATTTTCTTTCCATTTTTTTTCCATGCCATCCGCCCTTTGTGTACACAAAACCTCCACAACTATCAAAATTATTGGATGTGCCCCTGAGAAGCGTACTGTCTTGTCAGTTTTGGTGGTAGTTGGTGGTGGTTGGGGCTTAGGGGCTACATATTAGGTCTTTGAAAGCTTGGAGACGCTTGAGCCCATCACGCCAGTTGAGCGTTTGATAAAGCCAAGCAGGAGGTCTTCAGCTTACATAGTCTTTGCATAGAAGACCGACTGCTGTGAAGATCCTCCGACTCTCCCAACTCGAAAAACGCTATGCACTTTTCCAACGCCTTCGCCCTATCACAAATTCTTTCGTCTCTGTCTCTTCCTTGGCTCTTTTTCACCTTTCTTGTCCCCCCACAACAACTCCTTAATTGCACCATAAACATAGTGCACGAATAAAATTATGATTGCTCTTTTCATGCGGAAACAGTCCACCCGCACGATCTGCCAACGAATTCATAAATTTAACCTCATTGAGAACATAAATAGGGGTAATGAGGGCCTTTATTTACCTTTTGCGCCCTCATTCCAACTAAATCAAACAACTAAATCCCCCACCTACGTAGAACAGTCACCTCTAATACGGTAAATTAAGAAAAGCGAATACATAATTCAGTAATATCATTTTCAGTTTCAGTTAAAGCGATTTTGTTTATTCGGAGTGGTGAATTTTGAGTAGAATTGCATGTAAGAATGCACCTAAAATTGGGAGATTTTCGATTGGGCGATTCAGCTTACAAGTTGCTGCGAGAGCTCTGTGGACAAAATAGTTACAAATTTGGACCAATTCTCCACGCATTTACTTAGTGGAAAGATTTGGATTCTGTTTGATCTTTTGAAGGTTGGGTTAATCTTTGAAACATGACAAATCGCTCAATGTTTTCCTTCTTTTGGTTACTGAAAGATGTTCAAGAGTGGCAATATTTCCAAGTGTTTGAGGAATGTTTGTGCAATGTTTGGTTGAATTAGTGGGCAAGGAAGGTAGTAAATGGAGCGAAAGAAAGGAACGAGTGAAGAGGTTGAAAAGGACGAAGTCGTGCTGGGTTTTCTTTACCTTTTGCGCTCAGCGTTGGTAATAAATTCTTCAAGCATATATGCCGTGTTATAGGATACGCTTTTCTTTTTGGAAACTTTAAAGGAGAGGGTTTTTTTAGTGGGCACGGGGAGGTGTTTAGGCCAAGTCAAACAAGAAGTCAGCGCCAGTGGTGATGGTACACGCAATGCCAAGTACTGCAAAACATGAAAAAAGGAAGAGAAAGAAAAAACTCGTGAGGAGAAAGAGGATATTAGTTACACGTAAACACTCTCCTGCGAGACACTTTGGAGTTCCGAGGTCGTAATTATTAGACAGGAGTGAGATAAAGTGGTAGTTAACATGCTCTTTTTTTCTGGAAGCGGACTTTGCAACTTGAAAGGAAACACTTTTGGGGGGTTTCAGAAAGCTACTTTTTTGTATCGAAAAGGCTTTTGCTTCACCTTTAGGGATTGGCTCGAAAAGGGGGTTAAATGAGGGTAATTAAAGGAAGGATTGATTAGGGTTTATTAAAGGTTCCGTGTGTTATACTTTTTATGAAGAACAGGTTGGGTAAACTCAAACTCGGACATTCTTAAATGAAAAACAAAAAGTTGTATTTGTGTAATTTATTGGCGTAGAGTATTGTAATATAGCAATAAGCAAACAGCGTGGTTTAAGTGGTTAAGAGTCGGGCGAGGTTCAGTTTGAAACTACCATTTTTTAACTATTTCTCAGTTTGGTTAAAAGATCCTCCTTTGATCGTTTATGAACTGAGTTCAAAACACAAAACATTGAATATCATAGCTATTACATCGTTCAAGTGCAATTAGGATTTGTAAAGCCTGTGCAAGTGAACAAACTATTGCGACATAAACTGGAAGAGTTGTGCATGAAACCTAAATCTGGAAGCTCGTTCGTCTGAAAGTCTGTTATTTAGCGCAATTAAGAAAGTCGTGTGCGAATGATTACTTAAAATGCAATGAAACGTGCAATAATCATCCATAAAAGGTCTTACTACATACTTGGATTTCCTTATATGCATTTAAACTTCGCTCTTTTAGCACTCGTTAGAGTAGTTATTTATCGCTTATGCCCACAACAGATTCGGACTAAATTATAACCAACCATAGTAGTAAAACAACAGCGTAAATACGCATTGAAATAAAAGCGATGAGATTGTAAATATACAAAAAAGTAAACAAGAAGAAAACCATTAAATTCCCGGTTCGATTACAATTCAGGGCGAACATCCTTCTCAAATCCATAAGAAAAACTCTTCATTTTTATTGGAAAATTCCCCCATTTCCTGAAATCCGTAGAATCAACAACAATTGGCAAAATCTTTTCCCATCTTGTGCCCAAACTCATTTCTCCCACCGTGCTCCTCTTACAAATCCTCGCCAAGCACTCTCAGCATCTCAGCCTGCTCTGATCTCCCACTCGACGCCAACGGTTATTCCGTCCTAAAAGCGTCCAGTCGTACCACAATCCCCCTACCCGTGTACCTCGATGGACCAACTTGCAGAAACTTCACCCCCAAACTCAACATTCACCCAAATCCCCAATGCAAATACGAAACTTGTATACCATTCCATTTTCCCTCATAAATTTCGCATTTGCTCCCTCTTTTACCTTATCTCTCCTCCCTCACTCTGGTGCCATCCCCTTTTGCAGGCATCTATGCTGAAGCCATTGCTGCAGCCACCCCTCCGTTAAGTGAATTTACGCAAAACGAGATAACACTTGGCGCTTGGGCGTGGATGAATTCGCCCTTGCGGTCCGTTGCGGAACGCGTGGTCAAATGGGGTGTGAATGATGTGTGGAATCGCATACTGGGTCTGGTCAAAAGATTCCTTTCCTAGCAAAAAAAAAAAAGTAAATAAAAATAAAAAAAAAAATATCGAAAATAGAAAATCGGAGAAAAAAGAGTGGGAGATCCCCGAAAGGCGAAGGAAAAGGCGCTGACCGGGTTTTTGCCCAATTTGGTCATCGGAAAGATGGATTTTAAAGATCTGCAAGGATCTGTGTAATAGGAACATGATGGGTGTGTGGAACACGAGATAAGAGCTCATATGGGGAAGGCGCTCATTCTTAACCCTTTTTTCGTACACGGTGCGTTCTTTTTGAAAGTGGAGAAAAACTGAAGGTTTTATCTGGTGAGGTAAAAATGCTAATTTATGTTGCGAGAGAAACGTTTGCATCTTTCATACTCATGCTGTGAAGCCCAAGATGTTGTTTTCTTTGATTTTTTTTTTCGGCGGGAATTTTTGCATAGAACGCCCCCGGGAGAATGACTTACTTCATTTACATCGAATAAGAAGCTGCTGCTTGTTTCGTGGCGGTGCTGAGGTATGGTAAAAGAGAATCCGGAGCACAAGCCCCCCGTTTCTCTTTTATTATATTTTTTGTTGGTATTTAAATAGTGCATTTCAAGCGTTTGCAGCAAGCGAACACAATAAAAGGCAATGAGGAAGAGGAGCAAATGGGAAGTTTAATCCGGAGGGAATTTTTCGTTGGCGTTGGCTGTGTGGTAAAGTTAAGAGATGGAAAAGGGGGCTGTGGGAAGGTGAGATGAGGCTCAAATTTGGTGCAGGCATTTTTTGCAGAATATATTGAGACAGCCAGTGGAGGATTACTGAAGTTTCTTGTTTTGCTGGGGACGTATGGTGCTGAAGGAGTCGGTGGTTATTTTTTATGCTTCTTCTTCTGGCTGGAGAGACGAGTTTGAGGTTTACGGACGGCGTTGAGACGTTTACTGGTGGAAAGCGTGAAATTGTGAAAGTTAAAGTGCAGCGTAGTTTCTTTTTCGCTTCGTTAGTCTAGTTATCTTCTTCTGAAGGTAGAAGAATGTACAACCTTTATTAGCTAAATGAATTGAGACGGAATTCGAGGTCGTTACGGAATATTAAATCGACTGGAAAATACCTTCTGGATGGCACTGGAAAACTAGCCGTGATTCTCAGCGTGGAATAGCTTAGGCGTCGTGTGGTCATTCATTCAATTATTCAATTGGCCAAAATAGCAATCAGTCAAAGAAATTAGCCTATATTAAGCTGGCACATGAACTCGTGTGTAAAAGTTTTTTGTTTTTGCAGTTCTTTAAGGGATTTTGAAAGGCGTTTAAGCTTTATTCCTTGGTAGAAGCGGTTCGCATTGGCATGCAGGAGCTCGTGCCAAATCTGCGAAGAGCTTCTTGCCGAAGGAACGCGTAATCAATTAGCCCGTGCTAATCTGCCATAAGCGTTAACGCACGCCACACTTCCACCAACCACGGCGGGTGAAGAGTACCAGACACTTCTTCATATCTACGCGGTCGATATATATGTTGTGCCGCCCTATACCGCTAACTTTTTTGTCAACACTCTTGTCATCAGCAAAGGGCCATTTTTCCCTGCCAAGACCAACGGCCAATGCCAAAAACGCGGAGATGCTGCTGCACAGCGACTGTTTTTAGTCCCTCTCATCTCAACTAACAGTCCAAACAGTCCCACATAATAAACAGCCCAATCTGTCATTTCCCTTTCCGTGCCCTAACCCTCCCATTCATACCACTAGGCCTCTTTTTTACACTAATAACCCCTCCAGACCTTTCCAAGGAAAAAAAAATCTTTAATTTACTTAGAAAACGGCCGAGTCAGACATCAGCAATGTCTCTACGGACTTGCATACTCTAAATTACCCATAAAGTAAACAAAGTCCACAATACTCACGACGCAGTTTGAATACCCCGAGTTTGAATCAGTGCCCATGTGTGTTTTTCTTGGCCGTAGTCCATGCATTCGCTGAATTAACTAAGGGTAATAAATAATACGAAAATAAAGGTCAGCGTTCTGTATTGTTCAGTGAACTAGTTTCAAGCAGAATATAGAACTCTGGGACGGACTAAAAAGAATTCAGAAAACTGTTTCAAACTCTCGACTGTCCTGTCTTGTCCGGTTAATCAAAATATCTCTTCCGTCTCCCTCGGTTTTCAGTTGTATTCAAATACTTCCGCACATTGTGTAACGAATGTTTGGTAGTGAAGTACTTGAAAGCTTAATTCCGTTATCGGGTGAAACTGCCGTTTATTGAAAAAGAGACTTGAGCGTGTCAATAAGGATAAAGGATCATACAGATTGAGTATAAATGCGGCAGCCAGGTTTCTGTTGCCCAGGTTAGGGATATTTATTGACTGGACTTTATGAACTCGATTGCGTTGGGTAGTGGGAACGCGAAACAGCGCAGTGCGGCTCCTAGCGGGCGCGTAGGGCTTGGGAGCGAAACGAGCGCCAAAGGCTTCAGTTGTCTTCGAGCTGCCGGCGAAGAAGGGAGCGCATGTCGCAAGTCACGTGGCCGCGCGGGCATCAAAGGATTATCTTTCACTGTACAGTGTCGCGTGATGCGTGAACGTTGGGGATTTTTGGTGCGTTGATTAGCAGAGCGAATCTGTGTGTGTGAAGAGGTGTGTAGTGGCATAACACCAACATGCGTTTCTATTTAAACCCAACTTAGCGGATGTTATACTCCCTTTTTGCACAAACATAGGTGCACGGCACGTTTAGTTATGCCCTATTGCCGGAGAAAAGGCTTTCAATGGCAGCAATGTGTGCTCACCGAGTTCTCGGTTCCATTGTCAAAGGATTAGAGTTCGACTCGTGAACCTTGTTAAGGGGTTTGTGGATGGAAAACATGTTTGGGGACGGGAAAATTTGGAAGGTTTCAGCCGAAAGGTGGTTTTGAGGAGGAAAATAGCGTAGGAAGTGCTTTAGAAACTTGCGAGGTGGAAAAATTGGGTGACAACAGGATAAATGTATTAAGTTTAATGGTCTTGTGTTGACAAGCTCCACTGTTCGGGAACATTATAGATTGATGGTGGCTCCCATATACTTTGGTATTCATAACAAGATCTTGCTCTGGAGTGAATAATTCCTTAAAAATTTAAAGTTCTGTTTTGACGTCTCTGAATTTCATACTCCTGGGAACGCAACACTTTTTCATTGCGGGGTTAGAAAATATTTTAGAAAAAATTGTCGGAATCTGATAAATTTACTTATAAAACTAGGCTTAAGTTGAATAAAAGTTACTCAACAAATGGTGAATGTCTGTAAACAAATTCGAAATATTTTTAAAAAATGGGCTTTCGTGATCAGCTCTCCGTTTCTCGTTGTGCGTGTCGGCACGATGTTTGGACAATGTTAAGCCAAGCCACGTGTCTCTCTTTTTATCTCTCTTTTCTTCTTCTTCAGACTGCTAAAAAAAGGAGCGACGCAACTTCAGTATGACTGGTACTCGTAATTACAAGATAGGAAACGCGTGTCTAATATCTCCATTTGGAAAGCTCTTTTTAATTACGCTTCGTTAGTTTTCGAGGCCTCGCCTTACTTTTGTTGTTTCTCATCACTCGTTGGGAGACGCACTTTGCCTTGCTAATTGAACTCTTCGTCCGAAATGCGAAGCTCTAAATTAGTCATCCAGGTGATTAAAGAATCCGATAGCGATCCGATGAAGTTTTCGAAGCCGAGAGGGCTTTCCGAGTGGATGATGGATGGGAAAGTCGTGTGGTCCATTTTTAATTGGTTTTTATACCTGTAATGTTTCCATGAGATGGATCACCTTTCGTTCAGCTTACCGGGATTGAACCAAGGAGGCATATTTTATAGACATTATTGTACGGTGGCGTGCGCTGGCTGTTTGATGCATACAACAAGTTTTTACACGGATCCAGAACACAGCACGCACACGAAGGGCACAAGCACATGTAGGGGGTTGTGGGGGTGAAAACGTAACTCAGCGTCCGTATGCGTAGTAGTCGAGTCGTTGATTTCTAACGACTCGCGCTAATTAGTTATGCACACAGATCGAGGCTAGTCACGAAAGCTGAACATGAAAATGATGTTAACTTAATGTTTAATTGCCGAGGGATTCCAGAGCGAAATAGCCATCTTAGCATTGTAATTTAATCAAGTACTTAATTTTTGTAATTCACTGTAATCTTAATTTCTTAAAACAAAATAAATAAATCCGTACTTTTTTAATGAGTAATTTGAAGCATTTAAAATTATATATACAACTGAAATAACATAAAACACGGTTTAACTGCATTTGATTTATTACTTTAATTTTTGTTGGTTTTGTTTTGCCACAGTTACAGTTATGTGGGTATTGAGCAAAAATTGAATGTAAGGGAAATTTCAACATGACATGGATTCTTGCCAAAATCGATTAGTTGCAAATAGAAGATCGGAAAACTATGATAAAGAATTACGTAGAAATAGGGTCTCAGGGTGTTGTAATTTACGATCATAGATTTCGATTTTCGTTTTATGTTAGTTTAAGCGAGTTGGCCTCTCGCCAGAATTGGTTAGTAGTTATCACAAGTCTTTGACCGGGATCGAAAACGCAGCAAAAACTTCACGGAAAGTTAGTCTAGAATATTTGCGAGTTGCGATGTAAATGCTCTGCTCAAATTTTCTGGGCTGCAGCCCAGGAATAAAACTACACCAAATTAACATAAAAATACACCAAAACTACGATTGGAATCCTCTAGAATCAATCAACAGCGTGTTAGACGTTATTATGATTGGAAGTGTGAAAAAGGTTTTTTATTCATGTTTAGAAGAGTTGTAGACCGTTTTTAGCGTTGAAATGGGTTTGTGTCATGTACGTACGTTGATTGAGCCCATGGTTACACAAATCAAAGCATATGTCACCCGAATGGTGGGGATTCAACCGTTTAATTAGTACCAACAACATGTTTTCCAGCCGTGACCTCGAATCGAACAAGCTTGTCGTTTTTCGCTTTTTTTCTTGCGTTTGTCTTCTTGTTTTTCTTCTGGACTCCATGCTCCCTTGTCCTTTTTTTCTCCTTCAGCGTCTTTTTTCATGAGAAGGTATCGTTAAGCGTTTTTTATGGACGCTTTGGGTCGCTTGTAAATTAATCAGTGATCCGGGTTTCTAACAAGGAAATCACTCTTACGAAGATGAACGACAAGAGGAGAAGAAAAACGGAGAGGACTAAATTCGCGCTTAATAAACTTCGAGGGTTTTGAACGTCTTTTTAAATGACACTTAAACTATCGAACGAGTTCATTTTCCCGAAACATTCAATTCCTTTAGAACAGTTCCTTCCGTCTCTTAAAAAATACGCTTTGAAACTCGATCCTTCACTTAAAACATAAGTGCTCATTTATTAAAGAAAAATCGTGCAAAATTTTGAACTCAGAAATAATCCACCTCTGCCGCGTAACACGAGACTTTCGGCTGGAAATGATGTGAACAACGTACTGCGTAAAGCATAACCGGCGATTTTTAGGCTTGAAATTTTTGCGTTTTGTATTTCCTTTTAGTGAGTTTTGCCCTAAGACCACGGCTTAGAATGTGAAGAGTATTTCATCCTGAAGTCTCGTTTTGGATGTTTGCCTCTTTTCATCAAGTAATTAGTGAGGCGTGGAGATTAAGGCATCCCATCACAGTAGTCGCGTTATTGACACTTTTTTGTCTTGATGGTGGGGGGAAAATGAGTTTTGTCACACGGCCGGGTTTATGTGTCCAAAGGGCGTGAAAAGTTTGGGAAGTATAACATCCGCTGATGGTTTTATAATGTTTTTCAACACATTTTTACAGTGTCGCGTTTCCCCCCACGAAAGTGGTTAAAACAACGAAAAAGGCCTGAAACAGTACTTTTTTCGCCATTTGAAAACATTTAACTCGTTCCCGAGCGTTAAGTGAAACTCCACTTCGTGAGAAAAGTGTGAGACATCTGTAATCAAAATAAAAAGTCAGTGTGGATCTGTTCAGAATTGAGAATCTGGTCACGGAGTGAAAAACTGTGCCGTGAAACTCGTTCGAATCGTCTCTTAAGGCAAACGTGAGTCCAATTGGACACCCATTGCGGATCCATTTCGTCTGAGAGCAGCAATCGATCTCTTGCAAGTTTTATTTTCCAATGGGTCGATGAGTATCGTTTGAGAAATTTATCAAAAGCTTGCCGAGCTTCGTTTGTCTGTATTGGTGCCAAAACCTGGTGTCAATTTTTTAACAAATATTTTCTTCGCTCGTTAGCTGTAAGCGAATTCTTGAATCGAAAGAACTGACTGAAAGAAAAAAAGCAGAGAACGGGTTTTTATGTACGAAATCACAACGTCTCACTTGGAAAGCTCTTAATTGGCAAGTTTAGTAGCTCCATAAAAACTCAAAGTCTTCACTCATGGAACAAGGATTTATTGCAAAGAAGAGCCAAAGCCCAACTGGAAATGCTAATTGCCGTCAAGTGGAGCGATTGACCCAGTAGAAGGAAAAGAAAAGTGAAGAATTTGGTGGAACCCAGCCGTGTCGTGATTCTTAAGTGTTGACCGCGGCCATGGCCAGAGCATTGTTGCTGCTCGGGAGCTTAGTGACTTGCATTCTCCGAGTCAGTCAAGCTTCCGTTTTCGGAGGAGTTCCGGTTTTTGACGAAAGTGGTAAAACACGATTTTCTTACAATTATTTTCTTGCTTTTGTATGTTTTGTGAAAAAACTCATGAAATTTAAACATTGAAATCTTCGCAAGAAAGCTTGAATTTTTTGCGCCCAATTTTGAGATTACATTTCCGAGAAATCCAGACGAGGTTTCCATTCCAGTTGCAGACAAGTTGCATCCAACAAAGAGTAGCTCATCTTGATGCATTTTTGCGAAACTTCCGCGAATTTGGTCAAATCATTGATGTTCGTGCGCACGTTGGCATTGTAGGCGAATCACTTGAAAGGGTAGCGTCATTAAGGAAAGATGCTTTGGCAGAAGTTGCGCGCAATTCCCCAGTCGAGGCGTTTAATTAATGCAGCACAGGTTTCCCAATTTGGTCGGTACTGTTCGGTACGCCGAAAAATGTAATACCTCAAGTTTGAATGTGTTGAATTCAACCAGCGGTATTGAAGACCACGTTTCTACAGCAACTTCTACAGGCGTAATATTAAGTAGTGAATTATACCTTGGTTATGTTCGTCATAAATTAGTATGGTCGATCTAGCATTGTTCGGCGACTAAAACTTAACCTTGTCTATCAACTTCGTGGTATTTTTGGGACACCTGAAATTTGGGTTTGAATTCGTAATTTCCAGTTTTATATCAATGCGAGACATTTCGATGATTACGTTTCTTTCCCATTCTGATTACTCTTTTGACATCTGAAGGCTAGACATTTCAATTATTTTCGAATAGATCATCACGAAAACGTCAAGTGCAAGAAATCCTAGTAGAGGTTCGTGTCCTACACTCGAAGTTGTAACATCTGACTCGCTTAAAATATCAAAACCGTAAAACACGAAACTGTCCTTCACCTGCCTCCGCAATTTTCAGGTCGAATGTCGTTTGTTTTCTTTTGTTACCAACTTTCCCGCCCTCCAACTGAGTTTACAGGTGCCCGCAGTTGTTTTTTTTTCGAAAGATTCGTCCTTTTACTTAATATGTACGTGTTGTGTATGTACGCACACACGCTAAACACTTACGTTCCCCACCCTCTCCTTGCCGCTTTCCTTTTTTTACATTTTCCCAGCTGCCGAGAAAAAGTTACCTTCACGAACTCGATGCGTGCGGAAACGGTGCATCAATCTCCTGTTTGGAAAAGTTTGCGGCTCCCCGAAACTTTGCTGGACTCCTCTGGGACTTTGTCACCACACACTCCCCACTCTCTTTCACGCACTGTCCCTCACACCTTGCATTTACCCTCGCAAGAATCAGCCAGCATCCCCATTTGACACTACCTTTGCATTTTGAATGATTACTTTCCAGCTTTTTGCCCTTTATTCATCGAAATTCCGAGGAAAGCCTGTCTTAAACGAAAATTACGTCCAACACTAAACAGTGTTGATTTGTTTAGAAACGTCTTGAAAATGCATGTACCCTTTATTTCGCATAAACCAGAAGTTATAAGAAGAGCAGGTTCGGAACACTTAGAACTAGGGTAAATCTAAACATGTTTGGGTTTTAACCCTCTCGGGCTAGTTGGCCTGTCTGCCCCAAAATTTTTCGTGGAAGCCAAGACGCCAAGTTTAAATGGTTAATGATGGGGGTGTGGAACCCTCCTACCTTGTTAAGCTTTCTATTTGACACCCATCCTCCCTCCTTTTTAACCACCTTTTGTGCTGTCATGGAAAATTGCAAACTCCGAAGACGACGCACTTACTTTTCCACGTGTCAGTTAACAGAACTTGACAACGTGTCAAGCCAACGTCGCCAAACCCCGTTTTTCCCTTCCGGTGACGGAAAACTGCAAAAGAAGGAAATTTCACCCTCGACTTGACGCGCAAATGGAGAATAGAAATATGATTGTTTTTAAGCGCTTTCTGTGTAAACGAGTTAAAAGTTTCAAGCTTCCTCCTTAACGACGTGAATTGCCCTATTCGAAGATAAATATTTAGCTATTTATCATACTATTACTGATGTATTCAAAGAGTTCTTCAGGCGAAAAATAACGTTGCTTTTAGTTTATGGGTTATAAAAATGTGGGACAGACAAACAAGGATAATAAGAGCCACGTGTACCAGTTTTTTATGGATGCATCGAGAATTCTCGTCTTTTTTTATAGGTATTTTTCTTTTCATTTAAATATACATGTAGTCTGCGAGGCAGGATGTGTGACATGCTATAATAGTTTGTGTACACACCTAAAGAGGGTTCTTACGACATGAGTAAAGGTGTGACATGCCCCAGAGATTACAAACTTTCTCATCTCCTCTTTATAAGGGTGAAAAAATGGGGGGAGACAAACCTTTTATACACGGTTCATTTACTATTCACGATGACCATGTGTGGCATTGGCTTTTTTCCTAAGAATTTTTCATATCTTCGAGGTCTGATTCCTTTTTTCGTATATCCATCCCATAAGAGTTTGAATGACTTTGCAAAACTTTTTGAGGTCCTGAAGAGAAATGATGGACGGTGAAGGGTAGGGAAGTCTCCCTCCTCCCTTTTCTTGAAGCGAGCCACGCCCCCTTGATGTTACTTTTGATGGAAATGTTATAAAAGTTTTGTTTTGAAAGGAATGGGAGGTTGCATAAAAGGATTTGAAAGCAAGATACATAGAGAAATGAGGAGATAAAACGAATCGTTTTTATTCTGTGTATCTCTCTCTTGCTGGCTCTGGTGTGCGTTGTCTGTCTGTCTGACAACTCATTTGCGTATGCAGAAACTTGTTTGGCTGGGTTGTAATTAGGAAAGAAGGCAAGTCAGGGGAATGCAACTCCGCTTTGTTAAAAAAAAGGCTCCATTTTCTTTTTGGAGTTTTGTTGACGTTGTGATGTCACGAGCCTAGCGAATGGAACTCACATACACGGAATTTGCCTACGTTGGAAGTGTTTGTGTGGGCTTATGGGGGAATTAGCTAAGCTAAGCTAACGAAGTTAAGTAATGTACGCTTTAATGAGCTTTAAGAACGTTTGGGAATAATGGACTCGAAACTTCCCAAGCTAAACAAGTTCTCGTTTGTTTTTCCTGGTGCCAAGAAAACACGGTGCAGTTAACTAACGACGAGAAACATTCCAGCAATCTATTGGTATTTTAGTGTCTTACTCAACGTTGCATTCCTTTTAGCTAGGAAAGGAGTAAGAACTTTCGATTCGTCATACCTGCAGGCTGTTAAACTTTTTCTGACGTTTTGTACATACTTTCATTAAATTTTTTATTTATCTTACGTACTCGGTAAATGTAAATTGAATATTTCGTTTAAGTTAAAAAGAAAACGTCTAAGCTTCTCGTCAACACGTTAACTTTCTCGTGTACTTTGTTTAAAATACTTATTTGAAAACGAATACGAGGAAATTTATGACGCCATCGGGAGAAAAATAAAGATAAAAGCAGATTGGTAACCATACCTCTGTTCATTAGTGTTAATTAAGTTCGAAAATCCGTTAATCAAGGTGTTCCTCTTAATTTGAAAGCGTAAGCTTCGTCTTTGACTGCGTTTTTGTTGTGTTGCACACTATCAAGACTTTCGTCCTTTTTTTTGTGCGCCAGCAAGCAGTTGGTACACGCTTAATGGTATATCAAGCATGTGTGTTGCCTTTTTGCGTCCATGGTTTGCATGCGAGAAGAGTCGCGCAAGATGTACAAGGCCAGAAGGCGAGTAAGCAAGAAGAGAGAGAAGTTGTTGGTTGGACGGCGGCATTTCGTTTCCCAAGTGCCAACATTAGGCTTCACATTAGCATAATTACGGACTTAGATACGTGTACGTTTCCCAGCGAAACGCAAGCTAATTGTTATCGGATAAGAGGAGACGGAGGTGGAGGAGGAAAAAGGACCAAAATAACCATTCTGCCCTTTCACCCTACCTTGTCGCCCTTCTCCCACCTGTGCCCGAAACTGAAACCCGAAACCTTGGTCTGCCAAGGCAAATATTTAGACTCGCGAAGAATTGGCCACGAACCTTGTACAGAACATTGCCCTCTAAAAATTTACTTGGAGAAAAAATGAGATTGCGAAAATCGACACACATTTCTCGTATATATTTTTTTGTAATACAGTCTTAAATGGGCTTCAGTTAAAACGCGACAATTATAGCACAATTTTCGGATATTCTAGAAGCGTAGTTTGACTCTTGTGAAAACAAATTTGGTCGCTCCTTTGACATCTCTATTCTTTTTTATGGATCGCACGGAATCTCACCCCTTCTGGACACACACACAAAAAAAGAGGCAAAATAGATTGAGTGAAATGTAAGCAGCTCGCGCGTCTGTGCTGGCTCCGATAAGCGATTTTGCATTCACAAGTGAGCGCCACACTTGGCTTTTAGATCCCCTAATACGCTAACATGCGTCAACCTAGGAAATTCTCTGAATTCTCTCACAGGATTTTGCATCGCCTTTCTCTTCCCTCGCTGGTAGTTTTCTCAAGACTTAACTTTAAATTTGATCCAACAGTAGCGACGTATTTACCCCGAGCCAGGGCGAGCGGTGCTTAACATGTAATTAAAACCACGGCATCATTACGCTTAATGAGAGAACATCTCCGACGCAATGGCAACCCGTCCGTTCTCTTTTTCCTCGTTCGTTCTTTCTTTCTCCTCTTCCCTGTAGCTGTAGCTTCGCAGAAACGCTTGAAACATCAAACGCTGTTTTCCAAAAGGCGAGTTATTTAACTACCTAACTACTCCTCCGCCCTTTTTATGACACACCTTTCGCACCTTTTCAGGTCCTCGAGCTTGTTTACAAAAGGTCTATCTTTGCCTTGCCCAGCTGACAAATGTTTCTTCTTCTGGGAGAACTGAAACTCTTCAGTCTTCACGGACTGCATGTATAGGAACCGGTGTCCACTCACACTGGATGGCAATACGACTCTTTGCATAGGCCAACGTTTCACGTTGTGACACCTTTTTGAAGATGGCAACAAGAAGCCCAAAACCCGGTACACGAGTACGTACGTTTTTAAGTCTTGTACATTGCTTTGTGACACTCCGAGAGCTCTTGAGAATATAGCCATGAAGAGATGGACAGACCTCCAAAAATTGCGCTTAAAAGTCCGTTTTTGGTAGACTACACCCGCGGAAGGCTTTTGGACGGAAAAAGAGGGTTCAATTCTTCTGGCGTTGTAGAGAGTCGAATGACTCCTGAGCCGCAATGGAGCCCGTTTCAGGTCCCAGTAATGTTGAAGACCCTGAAAAAGGAAACTCAAAAAGTATGTGAAAACGCTTCACACTTTCACATTCCGAGACGGAAATCCTAATCCGAAAAGGGTTTGTCGAGCATTAGAGGGTACAAGAAGGTGGCAATGGAGTGACAACGTGTGCCAGCTTTCAAAGGACTGAAAATGTTATTGTCCAACCTTTTACCATGATCTAGGAATTGGAGATTTCATGGTCGTGAATAGCTTTTGATAAATTCCGTATTTACTGGGTAATGTCGGGTGATTTTGAGTTACTCTTAGGGGATGGTATGAAGTTAAAGGGGTTAGAGTGGTAAGAAGGATGCTAGGGTTCAAGTTGTATTCTTCAATTAGGTGATCGATCAATTAATTGTGTACGTATGTGCGCCATTTAAAGGCAGCTTGAGGAGTCCGGGGAGTAATTAACTGGAACGTGTCTTACATGTGTCTTTAGGTCTTAGGGCTGTCAATTTCGGTTCTGGATCTGCCTTTAGCTACCAAAGACGGACGAGGAAAGATCTTCGGAAGGGGTTACGCAGGACCGGGCTTGATTGAAGGGACAAGAGATGAGAATCTATAGTGCTGCACGGTTGCCTATTGTATTGTGCATTACAGGGGCGTCCGGGGTTGAAGAAGGAAGGGTTTTTGGCCCAACCCTTAATAATAATTAAGGGACGCATTTGCTTGTGAAAGGCTTGTGGGAGACACGCCACGACATTGCTCGGTGGCAAAGGATAGTCAGTACTGATGGGTATTTGTCTTGTATTGGTCCAGTAAAGCGAGAATAGCCAAGTAGGATCATTTTGTTTGGTACTTCCTTACCCAACATTCATCTCAATATGCGACTCGAAGCACAGAGTCATTTTCCCAAATTTGTGTTTCAAAATGCCTGCAAATAAGGCCAGTTTTCCGCAATCTTAATGAATTCCGTCAACAGACAAATTTAGTTTTCGCCCGCAAGACTTCTTGGTTGCATTTTCCATACTATTCTGGCCAATATTACATTACTGTCGCAAGCTTTGCTTATTTTCGCTTCTAGCTCCGCCCCTTTTTGTCATTTCTTAAGATTAGTTCAGCGTGATATTTTTTCGCAGAGAAAGTCTCCTCCATTGTCATGACATTGCACCCAGGGTTAAGCTTACACATCGCGTCTTGGCATAACTTGATCTCTGGCTCCTTGCTAAGGAGTGGGCGTGTCCTCAGGCCCCATAACATGGCAAGAGCCGTAACGCTACCCGCCCGAAATGCGTGTGTTTCCGTAAATGACTTCTCTGCGGGGCTATGAAGGATGATCTCGTGAAAGATATGAGCACATGTCATAGTCCATGAACGAGGAGGAAATGAAGCGCGCGCCAAAACGCGTCAGGGAGACAACACGAGTACAAGATTGGCCCGTTGCTTGCATGCCAATGAGTTACCCCGAAAACCCCTTTTCCAAGGTGATGAGTGCAATTACCATTTTTCTCTCTGCCTCTTTGAACTCTCTCCTACTTTCAGCCCACTAAGCGCATTCTTCACCCCCAATTGCAACAATTTCTTCATATTACGACCGCTTGTCTTCGTTCTTCTTCTTTTTTTTTTTTTTTTTGCTTCACGTTTATTACAATCTTGGCAGCTTCATTTTTTTCACCCTCTTTCTTAGCCCTTTGGCTTTTATGCTGCGTCTAATAAATTCTTTCGCTTCCACAGAAGTACACAAGAAAAGCTAAAAAAATAAAAAGTAAAACGAAATCATACCGAAAAAAAAAGAAAGCAAAAGTTAACGAGAAAGAGCCTTGAGGCCCAAAAGCCTTCGCCTCAGCACTTTGGATAATGAAGCTGCGCTTGGACCTCGTACAAACCATGGAAAAAGAAACTGAAAATCCGAGCTTGCGCTTCTTTAGGCTTAGGGATATTATAGGTCAGCAGAGGTTAGGAAAGATTTTCCCTGGGCTTCTCTTTTCCTGGGAGCATTGTTGTTACAAGAAAAACGTATCTCTATGACTGCAGTTGACAATCTTAACGCGCTTATATGAAATTTTCTGGTCTTGGCTCTTTTGCCCTGTTTTTTGTATTTTCCGTTTTTGTTGTAGAGTTCGGAGGCTGATAAGATGACAGAAGGGGTTGGGGGCTAAGGAAGTCATCCAAGTTGGGTCGTAGCAACGCATGGGGTAATTTCTGCGTCTTGATAGAGCCAATCATCAAGCCAGGGCCGGAAATGAGTTCAAAGCGATTTCGTTTGTGCCTAACGCGCCAGCCATGGAAACATCAACGTTTCGAAGATGTTTCTTGGCTTCAACTAGCGACTGTGACGTCGTCAGGGTAGGCAATGCGATATAAAGGGGAGAAATCTATAAAATGGAGACGTAATCTTATCTTCAAGGGTTTTAACGGGAAGGAAATGGCGTTAGCTTTTTTGAGAAAGCAAAGAAATTGCATTGACGCGTGTAAGCATTTCGAAAGTAAAAAAAAGAAAAACAGTAGTAATAGATCTAATTTTGTAATAAATTGGATAGAGCTAATAAGAAGAGAGTCAGACGGGAAAAGTCCTAACAGAAAAGGATACTAACTATAGGGAATATTTAGTTAGTATTGTAAATGACAGCTCGTGCTGACATCGAAAAATAAACTTTTTAAAGGTGGCAATAATGTCCTTGAGAATTGCGTACTTCAACTGACTGAAACTTCAACTTTTGACCAAGTTTAATTTTAGTGAATTAAAACCAGGCGTTAACTATTATCGAAGTGGACAGTAATAACTGGCTATTTGGGGCAGTTTTCTGCAAATGTTTGGTACATGATCATTACAGGCAATATTGCTATAAAAACGTAGTATAGCACTCAACTGGAATTTCGTGCTTTTATACGCATTTACCGTCGTTACAATAAAGACTCGAGTTTTAGAACAACCCACGAAAATTTGCCAGTAAATTTCGTGAATGCTTCGTGCTTTGTGAATACTTCGTTGAAGGAAATTTTTGCCATGCAAATCGTGCCGCTTGAAATGAGTTGGACGGCGTGTAATTTCCGGTTGGCGATTATCCCAGGCTTTAAATCATATTTTGTCTTCATAAGAGTGCTCCATTCATTTTTTTTTTTTCTCTCTCTAGTTTTCGTCCGTTAGCCAAGACTGAGCTCTTGAACAATAAAGCTAATTTACTGGTTTCATTAAAACTTGGGAGGCACTCCTTAATAATCTGAAAGTTTGTATTTATCTCAAAAGTTGTGATCTTTTCTGACAAGCGTGGCTGATTGTTGCATAACTCCGCTGCGAAACGTACTTCACACTTTGCAAAGTTTACACAATCCCAACTTTCTCTCCCTGTTCACCCCGCTAACAAGTCTGTCGTTTCCAGCGTGTACAAAGCTTGGAAACTAAAGCTCTTGTCAATCTCGGCGTCAAAAAAGAATAACAAGAAGCTTGAAAACTACTGCAGTGCAACATGCCAATATGCAAATCATAGAAAAAGTACAATCTGATACGAATGGTATTAACTAGTGTAGTGCGCATGAAATGTCAGTCTTTATGAAAGGAAATTAAATTTGTGGATGAAAAAATGCTATGATATATTGCTGATGGAAGTTGTTGGAATCTAGCAGTAAATTAAGGTGATTTTAACTCTAAATAAGAGGGTAGAATATTCTGGTAGTTTTTTGTGCTGTGTGAATTTCAGCATTCAGAACCCCTTTTACCACCCACCCCCATGCCAATCAACGTTTATGAATATCATTTGAAGTATTTCTAATGCCGTTCTCTAAAAAGCAAACCCTTCGCATTCACCGAGTCAATCAAATCACTTTCTCAATAAGAAAAAATCCTCCCCTTTTACCCCCTCCGTCCCTCCAGCCAGGATGACTCACAACTAAAGAAATCTCTGTCATCACCTAAAATCTTTTTATCATCATTGCTTCATACTCTACTAACCTAACTTCGGATTGGGATGCAGGGGGTTGAAGCGTTCTCGAGCTTTGCAGAAGAAGACTCAATACAATTCGAACATGTGTGAATGAACTTTTTAGTGAGGGTGCTACCCAAAGGGGGGAAGGAAATCGAAAAGAAAGACAGTTCGGGACTTTTTGACCACTTGGTCAGGAAAACGAGTCTGCAGGAAGTTGGCAGGTTTTATGACAAGTCTGTCACCATTAAACCCAACCACCACCCCGTCAACGGAGGGGTGGCTGCCACCCTTTCTTGTCACTCACTTCTACTACTGTAACCTTCAGCATTCCCCCGAAAATCTTTTATGACAGGGGGGTGAATCAGCCCCGCAAGCCGTAGAAACAGCATTCTTTTGATTTTTTGTGTGTGAAACGTTTTTTTATGAGGAGTAAAGGTTGTGCAGCATCCCTTGCAATCAGCAATGCTCCAAAACTTTGACTGCGCCTCGTTACGGATTTTAAATGTCAACTGACAGTTACCCTTGAGGAAAGATGGTGGCGAGACAGAACAACCTCCCCCATATAACGTTTTACGGGGCTAAGCCTTTTGCTCGCAGGCTCACCATTGTAAAACTTTGACGTGGAAACAGTTTTGGGGGGTTAAACGGGCCAGACAATTTTCTTGGGACTCTACCTTACAACCCCGAAATGGTGTCATAAAAATTGAGACAGTTTGAGGAAAGGATTTGAAAGAGAAGCTGCAGCAAAGGGGTAGTTGGCATTCTCGGCTGTGCTGCAGTAAAAACGATACATACCCAGCAAGTGCAGCGCCAAGATTTACTGTGGCGAAAGAGAATTTGCCAACGCGAAAAATGGTTTATGGACTCTTACGAAGGTAAAGTGCAAAGTTCTTCTTCCCAAGGAACAAAAGAATGACCAACATTTGGCCCGACATCTGTTTCCGCTGTCGGTTGCCGTTTGTGACGAAGAAACATTTTTTATGTTTGCAATTTCGTATCAAGCAAAGAGTCCTAAGTACTTTCATAAGCCACAATCTCTACAAAATTGTAAAAGAAACACAGTATTGTGAGTACAGTTTGGGATTTGAATTCTCCCCAGGTATTTTGATTTTGAGTTAAAAGAATTTTACTCAAAAAGATTCTTATGTACTGGGATTCGTGAAATCTATAGTTTGTATAAACATAGCTTAGTTTATACACAGTTTATTTTCAAATTACACGATTTCCACGCAGTTTGCCGAAGGTTTTATGAATGTGCCAAAATTCATCAAACAGAATGTCGTTTCGAGCTAGTTCACTCCAGTTCCAGTGATTTGCTGAAATCAAGAGTTGTTTCGCAACAGTAATGCTGTGTACCAAGTGAAGAAACCGCGTGTGTCGTGGCGTCAAGCGGAACAATCGTCTTCTAGATTACGTTCCGCAGATATTGAAGAACTTTTTTCCCCCTCAGTTTATTTTCTCGTCTGCCTTTCTTATTTCTTATCCATAAAAGAAAAAAAGGCCCAAAAAATCGCTGATGCACACTTTCGATCGCTTTTCTTCATTCTAGTTAACTTTATCCCCCACCCTATGTCAAGGTAATGTATAGTAACAGAAAATGAAGCCCCGCCCTCATTGAGTTTCCTTTTCGGTTCTCTCTTTTTTTTTTTGCGCGTACGCTTTAGCCTATCATATCCGTCACATAATGGATGATCGGACTTGGAGCCAGAAAGGAAGGAGTCGAGGAAAAATCCATCGAAGCGACATGGACGTATTGATTACCGTTGTCGAGTCTTATGATTTCCTAACGACGTCCATGTATTTTCGCTCTCACTTTTTTTCTAACAGATTCTTTCCGTGCTCCTTGGCACTGAACATTTACCCACTTAGAGCTCTGTTAATCAATTCGTGTCCTCCTTTCGCCTAAACTGGTTACACCGAAAGCATTGAAACAACATATTTAAAAAAATTGCGTACTTGGAGCGAACATGAATTCATTGTGGGACAGCGTACCTGCATACCCATTTTTTATCTTTCATTTTTTATCCATTTTTACTGTGTCGCACGTTCCTGGAAGAGCCGAAGAGTTTTCTTACTTACTGGTTCATTGTAGAGTTGATAATTTCTTTTATTAGTATAGTGTTCCGAAATGATATGAACTGATCTTTAATCTTCGATAAATTTGTTATGCTTCGCGGATTTTAGCTTAATTTTATAAATGGATTAGTATACTAAAAGTACGCTATTGATGATTTCTGTGGTCATGTATGGTAACTTTTCGAAGAGATTAAGCAATAAGGCTAGAAACTCGTTTGTGATGCGAGAAGACAGTAAGGCACGTGCAGTTTTGATAAGATGGCATTCCACGTACGGCACCGTAGTAAAAGTTGATTAAGGAGATTTCCATGTTCAAAACGAGTGACTAATGGAAAGTATTAAAAGAGGGGACGTTGTTTGGCTACGGGGTGTGTGGCGTTTTTTGGGAACGTAAGCGTCTGTTTATGACAGGTGTCACTCTTGTGTCATTTCCTTGCCTTGTATAATCAGATTTGTAAAAGCGTTAAGGGGCAGCGGTGCATAGGTAATGAACCTTGGTCGAGATGTTACAGCACATAGACGTCATTTCCTATAGCCGTAAAAGACCTTCGCTGCTTTTTCCTCCCCTCTTCACTTCCTCTCCCGAGCTTCTCTCCGTACAAGCCAAACTCGCGTCTACGTTTTTATGCGTCCGTACTCGTTAACAAGGAGTATACACTCAAAATTCACCCTCGTTATTCCTAGGTTCCCCAGCAATGCGCCAGCGAGCTGTTTGGCTGTTGTTGACAGTTTCCGTCTCCCAAGACTTGCTCTCCTTTCTCGACAGAAACGAAAGAAATGCGGACAAAAAGCTACCCATGCTATCGAGTCATTGAATACGTTAGAGCATAACAATAGCCCATCGTCAGGAGGAAGTGACGTTCCAAAATAATGTATACTGAACACCCACATGGAATAGTTTCGACATATTTTCGATGCACCTTATTCTTAACCCTTTACAGCGCTACTTTGAGATCAAAAGGCGCAATAAAATTTCTAAACACTTGTACACCATTGACGTTGGCATCAAGCCAACGCCAGCAAGGAAAGAAGATATATCGATATATCGTTCTGAAATAAGAGACCAAGAAAGCTTAGACTAAAATAGGTCGTTATTGTGGGATGTTTCGTGTACAGGCTAAGTAGGATTGTAACGTAACCTTTAAAGTTTTCCTCAAAGAGAAGGATGCCCAATAAAGTTAGCCGACAAGGCACAAGCCAGCGTCCTAAAATAGGAAGAAATGAGAAATGTAAATGCAATGCTTTAGGCTTCTCTGAGGCCATTCAAGCCTCTTACGTAGAACTTGATATGATAGCGATGTTTGAATCCCAGCCCAGTGGAATGTTAGAAAGATAAAAATGGTTACTATTCGATTTTCTGAAAAGAAAGCAAAAAAAGCGAGATAAGGAAACATTGTAAGCGAGAAGCGTTTGGGGGATGTTCAGAAAAGGTTTTGTAACTTGATCGCACCATGGGTTGGGTCCACATGGATAGTACTTAATGAAGGGGAACACGAACTGTCGCTTTCAATCACCACAAGGGAAACAAGCCTTTAGCAAAGTAAAAACACCTGTTTCTCACCCCTTTGGCGACCGCCCTCTGTCTTACTCTGTTTCTAACATCCTTACCTTCCGAAGCAAGCAAAAAAGGTGTCAAATTTGCAGGTTTCCCTCCACCCGACTTTTAATTTCACTTCATTTGCCTTCTTAGCCAAGCCGACTTGTTCCTGTACTTCCCGTCACACGCACAAAAAACGTGTTTCACGATGTTCCGCTGTTGTCCAAACCCTCTCGGGTTATACGATAACTATCCACTTCGATGATTTTCCTATCATATATCCTTACCCCCCAACCGAAATACGAGAACTTGTTCATATCCTTGTTAACAAAATGACTTCCCTCCACCCCTTATCCAACCCTCCGTACTTCACTTGTTATGAAAAAATTGAGTTCGTCGGGGGCGTTTCAAAGGACACACGAACCAACCGCGAACAAGCGAAGCCATAACTATTGTCTTCTTTTTTGTGGAATTATACATTCCAGGAGTTTGTGTTTTTGTATGATTACTTACTAGGTTTTATTACACATCCATTGCTTTTTTTCTAGTGTTATTCGTTGAATACGTTTCATGCTTGCCAATTTTGAGTTGATTTTAGAGTTGATTTTTTTCTGGGGATGAAAAGAGGGAGAATTTTATTCCCTTCGTATTATAGCTAGAAAGGGAGAGAAGTATGAGTGATGCTCGCATGATACGCGAAAATTATTACGTTAGAATGTTTGGTTTCATTGTGTTGCAGCAATTTCGATGATCGTGCCCAAGGGGGAGAATTGTGGGCGGGTACAAAGGGATATGAAGGGAGGTAGCAAGGTATAAGTGTGTTAACCCTTTATTGAAATGGTGATTGTAAGACAAGGGTAGAGCAAGGGGGTTGAGGCGATCGATTTTGTCAAAGGGCTGTGTGATCCACTGTTCTCGCTTGTAGTAAATAAACCAGAAAAGGGTACAGTACACTATATTGCCGTAGCAACTGCGTCTGTGGATGGTCTTGAGGGTGAAGGCGTAAGATTGGATTTTGATTGCATGGTACAAGTGTTTCCTACTGAAAGAATGTCTGTTGGGAAGTCTTTAGGAGCGTTTAGGCGTTTAATTGTGGATCACGAAGAAAACAGCTGTTCCCAGTAGGAGAATTTAATGAGTTATACAGTCGACTGACTTGCAGCGTTTTCTATTCCTCTGCGAGAAATGTCTGTTTCTTAAAAAAGCAAATGTAAAAAATAGTCCAATAAATTGCAGTGATTCACTTTAATTTATTTTTAATTTTGTGTTTATTCCTGGACAGTATGGAGTCATGGATTGGCAGTCGGGAATTCACAAAATGTACCCACAGTGGATGAATACGACTACGATGCGTACGAGGACGACCCGGCCGGGACCAAAGCCTCCAACGAAACGTCAGATCCTGCGAGGTACGCTGGAAATTTATCTGTTTGGGAAGTGTAAATCAGTTTCGAGTTGAAGGGGAAGTGGCACTAAGTAAAGCACGGCCATTTATTAGCGTTAGGAGGCTAAGTTTGAAATGAGTAATTGGCTTGCTGAGGGTGCAGAGGGTGTTTTGACGAGTATTTCATAGTTTGTAGTGACATTGTACGCTTTCCGTGTCGTCGATGGACTTCTATAATAAACAAGTTTTGGACAACAGCTTTTTCAGGTTTTAATAAGGGCAAATAACAAACCATATCAGGGACAAATAAGAAAGCTTTTCAAATTTCTTGATCTAAACTTAAACGTGCATAGCAACGGCCACGGTTGCAGTGCCTGGTTTCAGTTTTTCAAAGAAACAAAAAAAGAATCTTTTCCATTCTTTATTCATTGGTTTTCATTAGTTTTTTTTTATTATTAACATACCTTCAGAACGTACAAACCAGCTGTGTTTCTTTATAGTTCGAAGTTCATTTGAATTTTTGCGTGGAAAAGAAGTTGTATTTGTTACGTAACAGTTTAAATTTAACGCAGAAGGTACGAAAGCATTTTGAAAGTTTGAATTGAAGCTGTATTTTCGTAGCAGAAAGATTGGATAGTACTCAAAATATACAAAAAGCAAGAGCAAGGATCTCGTTGGCCTTAGTCATAAGATCGATCACGGAATCGCGTGAGATGGAGAATGATGAACTATTGGCAGTTAGGGAATACTTGAAAAGGAAATCCAATGTTGATTCTGAAAATTACTTTTTTCTCTCGTTTTTCTATTGAGCTCTTTGGGTTAACTTCGTAGCAAAGCGAACGTTTGAAAGCTTTAATACTGTATTTCCAGCTTTCATTGAGCGATTCACGACTGTGAACTTAGCTAATTGAACGCTTTGAAGACTTGACTAATAAAATCTTATTTTCCTGTAAAAACATGAGCTATGCAAGATTGTCTTTCAAATAATATTGTTTGGGATTGGTTGAATTGCCTTTGGAAGTTAAACTATGTTTTCAATCAACGTTTTTACTTTATTTTCAGCAGCGGGAATCCATCACTCGGCTCAGAAACCACCATAACGCCCGAGAAAGGTAAGAATAGGAAAAAATGAACCTACGAATGCCGAGCTGGGCTATTAATTAACCGAGTACTGCGCGCCCTGCACTGACATGAGAAATGATACGTTGCCATAGCAACTATTTTTAGCTCTCGTCAATCCAAGTGTACCCTCTTCTTTCATTTTATTTTTTACTCCCCTTGGTTACGAATCCCAGAACGTTAGTCACCCTTTCTTTGGAAACCTCAATTTATACTCCTTGATTTTTTCATGTGCTTCCGCTCTCATTTCTTGTCAAGTGTCCAATATGGCGTCGGGGGACCGTTGATGGATTAAGTACTGATTGCAATAACCACGTTCGTTGGACTTTGCAATTATCCCCAACCAACCCTTCTCCTCTCTTGCTTTTCATCCTATTATGAAGGAAAAAGAGGGTGTATAAAAAGGTGTAGCCAGACTGAGGAAGATGGCCAGAGCGGCAGAGGAAGAGCAGATCGTGGAACGAGCCAACGCGCACTCGTACGATCAAGCGGAATGGATGAATTCGCTCTTGTTCATCCATTTGGGAGAAACGCGTTGGTCTGCAAGTGCTTTAACAGGGGAAGGAAGGTTGTACGAGGGGTTAGACAATGGTTGGTCTTTGTGGGCAATGGCAATGATGCCAGATCAACACACGACTTTTGGGGAAACAAGAAAATGGGGATGCAAGAACATCCGTGTGGTCCGAATTCACTTTGTTTACAGTCCGTGTGTCTTGTCTCAGTTGTAGCTTCACTTTTAGGTCGTGAGGTTGGGAAAACTGTGCCAGACACGCAGTTTTCACGAAGTTTGAGGGAGCATTGTTTGCGTCATTAAATTTTTGATGGGATTGAGCTTGGAAGAGTAAATTCGAGAAGAATGAAAGCAATTGTGTTGCGGGCGTCAGCTGTGGCTTCGAAGGCTACAATTTAAAAGTTAACATTGACAACAGGGACCTTTGAGCTCGACCACAGTTTCTGGGCTTGAATTGGCAGTAAAGACAACCAAGTTAACGTAACCTAACAGAAGTTAGTGTAATCAAACCGTTGTTGTTCAAACTTCATTTTTCTCATCATTTTCAGGGCCTATAGGCGTACACATAGCGGGCCAACTCCATTTCATTCATTTTGCGTGAGATTTCCAAGATGTAGATAGCCTACTTTTGTCATTTATACTTTACTAAAGTTTCTAAAACATGGACACAACAGAGTAGTAAATAGCAATCTTGTGTGGTAAGGGCGTAGGGAGGCGTGGTTCTGGATGACGAGTGGAAGGTTGTTCTGGGCACGGCAGCAATTTTGCTGAAGAGAGGCCAGCACGTTGAAGAGCGAAACGTTGTTTAAACAACATTTTGCTCTTGTGCTTGAATACTTTTGTTTCCTTTTCCACGCTGTGTACTGTTTCTTCACACGGGTTGTTGTTTTTGTGGGACTTTTCTGTTTTCCTTTTTCCAGTCCTTCAAGTGTGACAGCGAACCAGGTGCAGCAATATTACAGAAAATCATCTTCGCTTGTTCGCTGTAGGTTTTCGGGAGTCTTTCCACGGTAGTTGAAGAAAGAGCTGACTTTTTATTCTTATTTTTCGTTCATATTGCTGTGCCATGACTCACGTGTGTGGAGATGAAGAGCTCTCTCGAGTTGAAGAGTGAAGAGCACTTTTCGCACTCCTCTGGTGCACTAAGCTGATAGCATTTCCTTCCATAGTTCTTGTCTCTCACACTTTCTTCGTTATTATTTCTGTTATTATTTTCCCAGCAGACAAAAAAGCGCCAAGATTGGAACGTGTTGTTGTTCTTGAAGAGAAGAGAAGGGAGAAGACAAAAAAGCTCAATTTGATCATACTGGGAGGTGGTACTTGAGAACATTTCCGAGGGTGTGTGGGGGGGGGGGGGCATTTTTCGCAAAAATAATAGCAAGAAACGTGGTTGAAGAGGAACAGGGGACAATGGCTTCATTTCTTCCAAATTTTCTTACGGGAGATAAGAATGAAGAGGGTGAAAATTAGCGAGAAGAATGCGAGAGCTTGTTAGGGATAATATCTGCCTGGAGAAGGTGGAACAAATGGGAAGGACGCGTGCAAGAATGAGGAGCGAAAATCATACCCTACAAAACTGTCTTGTATGTTTGATTATTGAATAGGTGCGTTGAGATTTCTCAAGGGATTGAGCAACGTGACGAAGGAGACGGGAGAGACGGTCAAGTTGAAATGCGAAGTGACGGGAGACGCACCGGTGACGCGCTTCAAGTGGTTTAAGAACGAAGCGCCTTTGTTGGAAGAAAAAGGGCGGGTGGTGGTGAAGAAGTACCGGGCGGGAGCCACCCATGGCTCACGCCTCAGAATCACAGACTTGGATACCCATGACACCGGATACTACAGATGCGAAGCTTCCAGCGGACAACACCGCATCGACTCCACCGGAATTCTCATTGTCAAACTCAACCGTTGGGGTAAATTGAAAATCCTATACCATTTTAAAAATCTGCAATTTTGGCGAGACTTAAGTAGGTTACTTTGGGATTGCAAATACAGCAAAGCTAGATTTTTTTTAGCTTTCGAATTTGTTGTAATAAATCCTAAAGAAGTGACAGTCGCATTGTCACAGTATTTTTTTCAAATAAGGTAATGTAAAATTATGTCGCATTTCTTTAGGAAATACACAGCAAGGAGCCTCAGGTCCGAATTTCCAGTCACCAGCATTTCCCAGCTTCCCCAACATTGGAAGGTATGTTTTCTTACGCTTAATGGCTTAATGTTACGTTCAGCTTGAATACAGAGACTGAATCCAATGGAAAGCGTAACCTGGCACGCGGCAGGCCTTTAGAACAATACTCCATAATCAACGTTAAAAAGTGGCAAGCTCCGGTTTTTGATGCCACTCTTAATGTGTTAATGGTTTTCATCTTCTGTTACACCTCAGTGAAAACATTTTTCTTCTCATTCTCACCATTCCCAAACGCCTTTGTTTCATATTGGCGCCCAAACTGTGTTGGCGGCGCTGCTGGTCGAATGGTTATCAAGGCTACGCCATTAGTAACACGAAACTATACTTAATCATTTTTTGTTGACCAGCTTACACCATCTGCTAAAGAAAAACATGCAGGAAACCTATTTAATAGGTCAAATACGGAATGTAAACAACACTGAGCTTTGTGTGGCTTCAAGATGGCTGCTCATGCCACGAACAAATTTGCTATTGGTTTATTGGCTGTCTTGGGGGTTTAGTAATGAGCCTCCTTAGTGAACCCTAACGAAAAAAAAGGATCTCTCTCAAAAGTCGAAGGCCAGAAGGGCAAAGTAACGTCATGCGAGAAGCCATTCATCAAACATTGGTGTCGAGCAACCCGAGAGAAGAAGAAAGAAAGAAACATTAAAACTGAGGTGCTTTTTTTTCCCTAGAATTTCGGGGGTTTGGATTTGTGTTTCGTAGCACAACTTCACGCGTCATAAAGTGGCGTCGAGTGCAGCCAAGCAAATGTTACGATCCCAGAGACCTCTAACGACGTCCCTAAGTTTGTGCCTTTTCGTCTCCAGCCTATCAAAACTTACAAAGCGTATATAAAATTCTTCCCAAAGCCTCCCCCAGGACTTAAAAAAGGATGTACTAGCACTAGCAATTCCGGACTTGGCTTGTTGCTAGCAAGTATCCTTTTTCGACGAGTTTTTAGGAGAGAATGAAAACAAAAAGGGCCTGGGGCTATATTGCATGCTGGTCGTAAGAGCTTCCTCCGAAAGTAGATATCTTGGTCGTTTGGGTGGGGAATGTAACCGAAAGTAGTGGAAAACAAAAGCGAACTCCGGGAATGAGAAAAGATGGGAATGACACAAGCAAGAGGGAAGTACGCGGAGCAGCCTACGCCCCCCGTCAGAGTTCCATTAAGAGCTAATGAAAAGGCGGGGAAGATCATAGCCAAGATTAGCACACTGAGATCACGACGGCTTATATGGACAGTACCGAGCAGCACTTTCGACTTGAATGATTCCTCAAGTAGTTCTGGATGGGGAAGCATGAACGGATTCCGGGGTTTTGCCATTCTGCTTTAGGGTGGAGCAAATAGGGCTACGTATTGCTAGAAGGGGAGAATTGTAGCAGAATTACGAAAATCGCTCTGTGGAGAGTGAAATTTCGGCTACTGAATTCCGATACCGTAAAGCTCGTGAAAAAGTCTCAAATGTTGCATATCCTAAATTTGTAGACGCGTTGTTTTTAATTTTATTCTCGTGAGTTGCTTGTTAAAGAACCTTATTTCTGTAATTTTAAATCAATTCTTAAAGTGTTAGCCGTATTTTTTTAAAAAAAAAATGCTCTTGAGTGGAGTTTAACACAATAGCCAAAGCTTTTGTCTATGTCGCGTGGTTTCGAAGCGTTTCGTTGTTCCGGGAAGAAAACAAGTTGGTGCTTCGCGTGCACGTACTTGAATCAGTAATAACGGCCCTGCCTCTTTGCGATAGATAGAGAGGCAGCTAAGTAGGGACATTTTATGGATCTATAGATCGTGCTGGAGTGGAAATTGATGACTTGCTAGCTTTTCCGGGATGTTTCCCTCCTTTTTCTCCCTCCACTTGCAATTGGCTGGCTTGCTTCTGTTTTTATTGTTTCCGAAGGTTAGGAAATCCCTGCACAGTGGAAGAAATGGGCGAAACTTGTAAGAAATAAGTGAAGACGTAGCCTCAGGGCTTGGAGCGATCCCCAGCGCCTAGGCTACTTAGAGCAATGGTTTGGAAACGCATCCTTGCTACTGTCAGGAAGAACTTCAAGGGGAAGAAATTTTTCTCTTCCTTACCTCCCCCCGGAAAAAGATTCATATCGCCGAGACATTTTAAGAGGAACATTAGAAACTTTTTCATGGCGGAATATATCGAATTGGAACCCTAAGATTTCGTCAAGGAGAAAGGTGTTTATACCATGTCGGTTTCTGTTTGTTCTGCGTCTGTGTCGCCTCGAGTACATTTTCTTAAAGTAAAAGGCTTTCCCATAAAGCAAAAAGGAAAAGTTTGAGAAAAGCAAGAGGAAGCGTAACAGAAAAAAAAAGGCAGCTTCCATGAGACACAAGTTGTGTTTCTTTGTTTCTTTCGGCCCACCAAAAACGAAAATAGAAGAATATTGTGTATTCTGCGTAGTATTTTCGTTCAGGAACGCATCTTTTTGTTCCTTCACTGAAAGGAACATATATATTATTTCTGGCGTTTGACTTGTAGACGTATTGTTTATACATGGGTTCCATTCGTTGTACAGTTTGCCTGGCCTGCCGAAAGACTTTGTGCCCAAGGAATTCAATCCCAAGCAGTTTATGCCCAAAGAATTCCACCCGAATCAAGAATTCCATCCCAAGATTGGCGGTGAGGACGGCGACGATGACGACGACGAAGATGGAGCCAATGGAGGCCAAAGAGGACGAGATTTGTCCCGGGAAGGTCAACCCGGTTTTCCGTCTTTAAGAAGTGGAAGCAGTACGGACGGTTTCTGTCAAGTGTACCGGGGAGCCACGTGTTCCAAGTTTATTGCCAATCGCACCATTTTCGTGCAGTCGAGTTTGACCCAAGCGTTGATGGAAGATCGATTAGCTGCCGCATTCACCGTCATTGCTCACTCAGGGTAAGCTGTAGTACTCAACCGGGAGATTTTTCCCGGTGATTTCTAGGAATTCCTTGCATTGAAAGTTCTAGCAATGACTTTGACATGCTTCGACGTGTTTCGTGTATTTATCTGATTTTGCTTGGCGGTAAAGGGATTTGTCAGCGGCGTGTGCCGAGTTCGCAGTTCCCGCGCTTTGTTACGCGGCGTTTCCTTTGTGTGACGATCACAGCGCGAAGCCAACAGCCAGGAGACTCTGTCGAGATGAGTGCGAAGTCTTGGAGACGGATTTGTGTCGCTTGGAGTACGCCATTGCCAAACGACACCCGCTGATCGGCGATCAGGTCATGTTACCCGCCTGTGAAGAGCTGCCCCCTGTCGGGACGCGCGAGAGCGACACCTGCTTCCGCATCGGCGTGCCGCAAGTTAGCCAAGTCATTGAAGGTAACGGTTTTTGCCTTAAATTAGCGACATTTATGATGCGTGAATGGCAGTCTTGAAGATTTATTCGATTTTCAAGTTTCTGTTCGAGATTTTTGCCATGTTAACTTACTTTTTGATGCGCCATCTTATGCTGCGTGTTTCTTTACTCTTAAAAGCTTAGAGCATAGGCGAGAGACTGTAGATCTGAACAAAAATGTCTAGGACGTGATATTTTATTTTTTAAAAAAAAGTAAGATAAGCTTTTTCTACTGTGCCCGTCTTGCAATCCTCGAGATTGAAATTTTCAGAAAATTCTTAAGAATTCCTTTTAAAAAAGTTACGACCAATACTCCAAAATTTCAACGCGAGCTTATGAGTCTTTCAAGCACCAGGCCGTTAAAAAGTTTGAAATTCGTGCAAGAAAATTGGTCTGCCAGTTGCAAATGAAAATTCCGATTGTTGCAGGGAAACGGAAGAAAGCTTGGAATTTTTTCATAAAGCGGTGGGTGATTCTATTTTCTGTTTGGCTCTTTATTACAGAACACAGTTGCTACACTGGGACAGGACAAGATTACCGTGGCACCCAGCGCCACGTCGTCTCCGGTGCCGAGTGTCAACCATGGAGTCACCAATTCCTCGTAAAAACCACGGATTACCCGGAATTGATGGGCGGACACAACTACTGCCGGAATCCAGGCAATGTAGAGGCGCAACCCTGGTGCTATGCAGGCTCAGAACGACCTCGCCGCGAAGCCTGTGCCATTCCAACTTGTGGTAAACATATTTTTCCCCATCCACTCCATCGTTTCCTCCTACGATCTCAGACACAAAGTTAACAAAATTGCACCCTTCCTCCTAAAAGAAAATCGACGAGCGTTCCAGCCTAACGCAATCAGTTTTATTCTCCAACCAAACAAATTCTTATATTTCGGGGAAAACATCGAACTTGAATTCCACGCATAATTCCCGTGAAAATAAACTTCTTATTTGTATGTCTAGTTGCTTCAGTTCTTTTATTATATTAACGTGCCTTGATCATAACACTATCGATAAAGAATCTTTGTAACCATTGCAGGCTAATTTCATTTCCATTGAAATTAACCGTTTGTCGATTTACATTTTTAGTACTTTCACTTGCCGTTTGAGAAAATTTACGAGACAAAAATGTGTGCTATTGCTTGGGTTTTAATTGCAGCCAAGGTTTAGTGTTAAGCGGGGAGGATTCCAGGAGGATACAAGTGTTTTGTTGTAAAAATGTCCCGAGGCACGTGGACGTTTGAATGGAGGCCACCTGGTTGACACTTTATTTGTATCGTTTTAGGGAATGACACGTTCTGGCTGTACATTGCCATTCCTTGCGCAGCTGTGCTGGCTTTACTGCTGCTCGTCATCGTGGCCGTTTGTTGGCGGAAGAGGATACAAGCCAGTGCCAAAACGTCACCGCACAAAAGTGGCTATCAAGGCAGTGCGGGTGGCACTGGTCGGCTCACTAATACGACGGCAACTGGCGGTGGAGGAACTTTGTCAGGGCAGCAGCTGGAAATGAATGCGCTATTACCACGGAGTAATGGAGCTCCGGGCTCTGCGCGAGTTATGGCTCCCGAGTTCCCGCTCAGTTCGGTCCGCTTTCAGCAAGAGTTGGGAGAAGGAGCTTTCGGTAAAGATCAAGCGTTCCAACTCCTTAAAACGAAGCTAGAAAAGGACAAAAAGGAGATTGCGGGTTATAAAAGTTAATTCTTTGCCGTTTTCTCTTACGATGTCTCTCCAGGGCAAGTTTACAGAGGCGAATTGCTGTACGATGCCAGCGCTTTGGCCGGAAGAGGCCCATTATTGGATCCTTTAATGTACCCGCCCAGTGCTTCCATCAGCGTTGCGATTAAGACGCTCAAAGCGAACGCCAATGCCAAAACCCAGGCTGATTTCCGCAGGGAGGTCGAACTCATGGCGGAACTCAGACATCCCAACATTGTTTGCCTGCTGGGCGTGGTCACGCGTGAGCAACCTCAGTGCATGCTATTCGAGTACATGGCGCAGGTAATTTGACGCTTTTTTTTATTGAGAATATATTTGTTCTTGAATTAGTTTTAATTTTTCTGTAATTTCACGAGTTTTTCTTGAAGTCTAAAACCCATCTCTTGTTCAATCATTCCTTTTAGCAAGGATGTTATCGTTAGCTGTGAATATAGTCATACTTTTATAGACCGTTTATCAAACAAATGCGGTAGCGAACCCTGGTTTTACGCGGTTCCGTGTCTTATGAGTGTCTGTAGAAACTCAATGCAATGGTTTCGCTTTACGCGGATCGGAGCCCCGGAATTTTTATGTGTGATTTTTAATCAATTATTTTTACACTACTTTCCATCATCTTTCCTTCTCAACATGTCTAGTGAGAAGTAGTGCGTATTTTTTAGTGTTTTGTAGGTTTTCAGACGATAGTCTTGGATTTTAAAAATGTTTAACATTGCTTTTACAGGGAGACTTGCACGAATTTTTGTTATCACATTCGCCGGGTTCTGAAGTGTCCATGTCCGCGGGTTCAGACGATGGCACAACGTCTAGTTTAGATCAAGCTGACTTTCTTTACATTGCAACGCAAATCGCCTCAGGTAAACTAAACAAGAAAATAAATCAACTAAATAAATGCGGACGAACTCAAAATGTCTCAAAATTAGGAATGGAGTATCTATCCAGTCATCACTACGTCCATCGGGATTTGGCTGCGAGAAATTGTTTAGTCGGAGACCACTTGACAGTTAAGATATCCGATTTTGGCCTCTCGAGAGACATCTACGCAGCCGATTATTACCGTGTCCAGTCCAAATCACTTCTCCCAGTGCGGTGGATGCCACCTGAAGCCATCCTTTATGGCAAATTCACTGCCGAGTCGGACGTCTGGAGTTTTGGCGTCGTCCTATGGGAAATTTATTCCTACGGGCTACAAGTACGCTTTTCATTTACGAATAAATGCGAAGAAAATTTAAATTCCTAGTTTTCGAGACGTCTAGGCTTTGTTTTTTAATTTTCTTTCTCTTGATTTCCGTACTTTATTTATTCATATATTTATTGAATTATTTATAATTTTGCTAAAAGACGTTCAGTTTAAAAAAGGGAATAACTGAGATCGGATGTAATATAACGAGATCTAAAGAAAGTATTTACATTCAATCACTAATGTTTCATTGGTTCGTTGCATAGCCATATTACGGGTACAGCAATCCGGAAGTCATAGACATGATTCGCTCCCGGCAATTGTTGCCCTGTCCGGCCGAGTGTCCTTCACGGATTTACAGTCTGATGGTCGAGTGCTGGTCAGAAGTTCCGTTAAGAAGACCCGTCTTTCCAGAGATCCACGCACGTCTGAGATCATGGGAAGGCTTAGCGTCTATGCCGGGCTCTTCAGCGCCACATAGTACTGGTTCGGACCGAGGGGGCGTGTGTCCTACCGGCAACTTGGCCAACTTGTCCGGAGGAATGGGGATGGGCATGCCGTTGGTGAATAACGCCTTACTGGCCAGCAAAAGTCACAGTGGGAGTCATAGCGGATCGCAGCATTCCAGTACTGGCCCCAGCAATAACACCGGCTCGACGAGTTTGAGTGGCTCGCAAGTACCGCCGCATTACCACAACCATAATGGGAACTACCCTCGTCAGATGATGAGTCCCGTACCAAGCATGGGGGGCAATTCGGCGAGCTCTACTTACGGGGGTAACTCCAGCAGTATCATCTCGAGCGTGAGCTCCCATCCGCAGCAATATCCTGTGTGTTACGCTCAGAGTATGGTCCCCGTTCCGAATGCGAATTTCAACACCAATGCCAATAACTGGCCTGCGTCGCCGTTACCTGCCAATAATGGGCGGTTCGGGCAGCCTTACTCCATGGAAGGAAAAATTGCCAATTTGTGAAGACAGAGCAGACTTTTTGTACAGACTTGCACGTCAGCGTTATGAACGCTCCCATTTTTTCTTGCGTTTTTTCTTTAATTTTTCATCTTAAAGCTAGTCTTGTACATATAATTGGTGTGAAAGAGAGGAAGATGAAATTTTAACCAGTGCATGCGTGTGTTTCTTCCTTTTGGTGAGACTATTATTCTCTCATCGTCCCCCGGTTTCTTCATTTTTGGCTTCGAAAGAAAAGTTTGCCGTTAGCGAAGCCAAGAACTATTGTGGGAATGAAAACTACAGAGCAAAAAAGACTTATGCACAATACTCAGTCCTCATTGGTTGCAAAGAAAACAAGTTCCGATTATTTAACACAAGAACTGTCGTCCTTTTGTAATGGATCAAAAAGTAATGCTAAGGTTCATTGTGTACATAAGTTCAAAAGAATAAAGAAAATGTTTAACATAGTGAGCCAGTTTTATTCCGTCGAAGTTTGTGCAGTTGTGTCGTTGTGTGCAGTACTTTACAAATTGAAAACTTGAGTTGCTAAGAAGCCACTTTCCTCAACAAAAACTGTATCGTTCCTAAAATGACTAAAACATGTAAAACTTTCAAAAATCTAAGCTAGTAACGGTGGAATATGAGTAGTATCAAAGAAGCTGCTGATGAACTGACAAGTATAGAATCCTTGAAAAGCCAAAAATGTAGTCGCAAAAGTGCTTTTTTTATTTCAGAAATATGGACCAGAAAATACGGACCAGCACGAAAATCCTGACTTGTAAGTAGCCTCATTGTCGGAAGTAGCCTCAGGACAGAATAGGCGTGGCCAAACTTCGGCCCTGGAAAGCCACTTCCTGTGTTATTTTCCATGTGATTCAACGACAACCCAGAATTCCACAAAAAAATCCCTTTTTTTAAATACTCGAAGTCTGAAAATCCCGAAACTAGTCAAAGACTGCAGAGAAAAAAGAGTTAAATAAGTCGGTCAAAGACTGACTGTGTTCAATTTGTACAGAAATACAATCAGGGGCGCAGCGAAGGTGGGGGGCCGCCCCCCCTCCCCCGAAAAAAAAAACACAGGCCCCCAACGAAAAAAAATCCTGGCTTCGCCCATGGTAGGGACGGTTTCCCAACAGCAAGTACGCCTTTGGCACGGTTCTCAGCTTATTCGTGTATTCCGGATTGGTCGTTTTGGTATAAGGGCTGGCCGTTTTCACACGTTTGAGCGCCGCGCCAATTTTACCTTCTTTCATCGTGAAAATACTTTTCAAACCAGTCGAGATGTATAAAAAGATTTCGGCTATGAGGTCGTCAGAACTTTCAAAGATACTATTAGGTATTTGTGTATTGGGGTGCGTGAAAAAGCACCACGATTTTTTTTATAGAAGAAAAGTGCTTGTAATAAAATTTCTAGCGAATTAGTCGCGCTTGACAGCGACAAATCCACGGTATTAATTTTATTTCCGCCAACAAAAGCGTTTTGTTATACTGAAACTATTATTATAATATTTATTAAGTTTACTGGAATTACAATGATTATGGTAATTCCCATGTATCCTAATAAATCAACATGTCTGCAATATGGAAATTAAGGAATGCATTTCGTCAGCCTCGACGAGAGGATTCCAAATCTGTAAGAATTATTGCGCTAGCCCTTCAAATAAGCGAGAAAACTGAACTTGAAACTATGCCCTGAGGGCGTCTCAGGAGCCAAAAATTTTGAAATCCCATAAGGAATAACATGGGAAAAAGTGCGATGCATCATGCTTTTTCCGAGGCCTCGTTCACCCTTTCCTATCCCTTCTCATGCTTCCCATGCTGTTTCCAGTGGTACTCTTGGTAATCCCATTTTATTGGGATATACCAGGTACCATAGGAAGCAGGCCAGGGCATAGTCAGGGTTTTTTCCCTCTGAAAAACCAAATCTCAGACGCCGGGACTCGAATCCTCGACTTCACGATCAAAAGGCGATGGCTTAGACCGCTCGGCCATAACACTTATGTCAATGATGCTTGTTTGAGATATAAATCTTACTGATCATATGTTACCTATGCAACTTCTTACATGCCAACTAGTGCTGTTTTTTCTTTTATTTTTAGACTTTTTACTAACAGGAAGTTTGTTCAAAATGAAACACTGTACCTTTTGACAATTCGTACAGGTTTCATTTCGTTTATACAAGTATAGGAAAGTAACTATTATTATTTATTTTGATAACGTGTACGATTAAAATCACGTGTACTTACGGTATGTTGATGGTTCACTTGTCATTTATGAAGACTAGAGCTGTTCATTTATTATTTCTTAGAATTCATTCAGGTAGGGAACAGAGGCGCAGCGAAGAGGGGGGGGAGGCCCGGGCTCCTCCGAAATTGTTTTCTTGTGTGCAAGTAAGCTCAGTGGCAGCATCAAGAAAAAGTTGTTCCCCCCCCCCGCCCGAAAAAAATTCCTGGCTGCGCCCCTGGATACAATTTTGGGTTTACTAACACAACTTTCGGGGAACAAATATTTTACAATCGCTCCAGTTCTGCCAAGAAATCAAACAAGTCAAATTCCGTTTGTGAATATTGTCGCGTTGTAACCGTATCTTGTAACCGGACGTCATAAGGCTGAAAATATCCACGTGGATTGACTACCTCACCGGCTTTTTGGTGCTGGTACAACGCAAGCCATACCAAATCGGAATTCACTTCGCAAATATCTACCAAACAGTTCTTTGCAGCAACCTACGAAACAGAACATTAATTCGTTTTTTAATACATAAAAAATCTTTCAATCTTTTCTTTTTAAAAAAAGCGTCCAAATATAAGCCTAAATATACTCTACTCATATTTCCGCTTAAACATACAGTTTAAAAAAATGCAATAAAAGAAAAAGTACCTGTAATTCCAAGATTTGGTTCGTCGCTAAATACGGAACGACGCAATTAACAACTTCGGTCAATTCAATCACTGCTGGTTTCAAGCTGACCATCATCTTTCCTATACTTTCCAAAATAGCCAACTGTGATTTAAAATTTTGCATAAATTTGTAGGCCGTAGCTTTCGACGGCTTTCTGGCCAACTGACTCAAGCTCCACTTTTCTTTCAAGAAAGTTTTCACATTGGGCAGAACTTCTTTAACCGTCCGTTGAGTCAGAAAATCGCCACATTTCTCGCACAGATGGCTCAACAGTTCCCACGCGGTACGCAGTAGGAGAACGTGGCCTAACCGGAACTGGTAGACCAACGGCTCCCACAACGCATGCGCTTTGGGCAAAAGCTGATTTTCAAACTTGGCCAATATTCTTAAGCCAAAGTTCAAGCTTTCAATGACGGCAGATTTGAGGTTTAAATCTGGCCTCGGTAGGAGCTGAATCATGCGGTCCATAATGGAACACGTTAACATGACGTAACTCGGTTCCGGTGGATTTTTGCCTTCTTCTATACTCTCTTCGTTTGTCGTTTCTTCTGTTCGACCTTCTGCGGAAAGATCTTCTTCTGCTAGATCGATGTTTGCTTGCAAGCGTTCGCTCGCTATAAAATTTCTATGACGATTTCGCAGCTCTTCAACCAACGATTTCGCTTTTTCTTGACTGTTTTTCACAACTTTCGGCTCATCGGCCGTCGAACAAGTTCCAGGATCCAAGTTTTTATGCAAAGCTTGGAGGTAAAGGACAAAGATCTGCACAAAAGGCAACGGAGAGTCGTTATGGCACTGGTCCAACGCTTTGAGCGCGAAATGGGTCGCTTCTTGCACCAACGGCAACAAACTGAGCTGTGAATGTTGCAAACTCGCTTGTAGTACCGAAGGAGCTTGTGGAAAGCGAGGAAGATGGCGGATTTGGTACGCAAGCTGGGGCACGATGTAATCTGCGTGAAGACTCATGAATTCCGATACTAAACAACGGTTTATGGAGGACGCAAATGTCTCCAGTGTTTGTAACGCAGTTTGTGTGACAACTCCGGAGTAACTTTGTCCAGTGAAGCCTAAAACTGGGACTAAAGTATGTAGCAATAAAGGAGTAAACCGAGATTCGAGCGTTTGGGCCATAGAGCCGAATCCTTCCAAAACCAAAATCACCTAATGAATAAACGAAATTAATTCAAGAAAACGAATTGTACTGAAAATATTTTAAGACGTATGCAAATAAATAAAAAAAATTATACCCGAGATAGAAATTACTTGTATTTATTTTAAAAATTACTTGTAAAACGTTTGAACGCAGTTTTTCGGGCGTCAAGCTTTCGTTCATGACGATTGGCAACTTGAGAATCTCTGATTCCAGGTACTCTGTCGTTACTGAGCGGCAGATTTTGAAAGCTTCGTCAACTTTGGTTCCTTTACTGCCTAAATTGACACAAAAATGCACATCAATAAAAAATAGTAAAACAATTTAGTGCATATAAAGAACGGCGAGATGCAGAAATGTCAAGAACTGAACACGCACAATTATAATATGTTTAAAATTTAAATTACCTAGAATCACGTGATTCAGAAGGAAAATGACTTCTTTACGCTGCAACGTATTTTGGCGAAAGAGATCGAGGAGCAAATCTGTCACAAGTGTGACATCGCCCCATTCGCCCAATAATGTCAACACATTCCGTAACCTTTCAACGGATTCTGCCTCGGTTAGGTACGCAAACTGGTACGGAGATGTTCCTATAAAACATAATAGTAAGTATACCAGATTATCAATCAAATCAATGTAAATCTTACCGCTAACTTCTCTGAGTCGAGTTTCACTGCTAAACATGCTAATCTGCAACAAGGATTTAATTAATTTATCCGCGAGCGAAGAAATCTTCATTGTCACGCCCAGTTCAGGTCCCAATAGCTTCAAATGCCCTTCTAAAGTTCCTAACAACGTACTCTGCTCCTCGGAGGCTGAAAATTTTTAATAAAAAATACATTAGTAATACTTTCTTTTAATTCAGACGTACTGAAAATAGTTTAAACTGGACTAAAACGCTATTAAATACAGAAAAATACAACCAAATAGTTTAAGCACATTTTAAAGCATTTGGATATTTTCAAAGTAAATTTGACCCGGTTTAGTATTACTTCCTTGAATTACGATCCGGGGCGCACTGAGGCAAAGACTGTACAGATTCTGCCTCAGAATAGCTGCCAGATCTTCTTTCTGAAGTGTTTCCAACATTTCTTTCGCCGTGTTCGACACTTGTTCCACGTTATCCACCGTTAGGCCAATCAACGTCCGAATCAAAGGTCGAAGCGCGTCAGCTAACGCCCTGTAAACAGTCAGAAATATTTTAAGCTCCTTGAAACGACTCAATAAAAGAACAAATAAATTACCAGTGACACCGGTCCCATAATTCTCCAGCTGTTTTTGCCAATTCTTGTCGAACAAGAGGATGCGAATGCTTTTGAAGCAGAGAAACGCGTTCGAAAGTTAAAGTCATGTTTCGTTTCGTGATTTTATCCCACGACGATGCACTTTCGTTTTCCAATTGGGCTAGATTCTGTAGGTCCAACAAAGGATCACGTCTTTGTTCCACGAAAACGCAGCGAACGATCGCTTTAAGGGTTTTTAAGGCAGTCTACAATTACAATCAGAAGACAAATTGCGTAATTAGCGCTCGTAAGCGGAATTTTCAGTGCTAAATGCGTCGAACCTCGTAACTCAATAATTGCAAAGACAAAATTTACAGCAAAAAATACTTACAATAAGGATTAGATGCTTTTCTTGTTCGCCGAGGCGCAAAATACTATCCATTCCAGATGCCACGCCGGGCAAAAATCCTTTAAACGCGTTAGAAACGAAGATTGCGTCCAAGTTTTCCGACAAAGTAATAAATTCTTGTATGCAACTCATAGCTGTTAATCTGAAAAAATAAAAGAAAATTTGTTAGTCTTTGAAGTGACGGATATTAGAGTACCTGAGGTCAACAAATTTCTCTTTACTCGCCAACCGGGTCAAATTAAACAGCGTATGAGCCAAAACTTGTAGGCCTTTGTCATCCAGAAGTTTCGACGAAATAACAGGCGAATTTTTGGATGCTTTCAAGAGAGCTCGAATGGTCTGCAAGACGGAGTTTTGGACTTCTTCGCTCCAGCATGAAATATTCTTGGTTTTGAGGTACTCGGCGTCAATTTGAAGCGTTAACTGCACTAGAAAATCCGAAAATTTATTCCAATCCTCCACAAACGTCTTGGAAAAGATAAACTGGAGAGAGTCCAAGATCTTTAATGCAAGTTTCTCGCTCCTATAGTAAAAAAAAATATCGTTAGAAGGAAATTAGGAATAATAGTTTAAAAGTTACTTGAGCTCTGGATGTTGACAAAGCTTTAGAAGAACATGTAGCGGTAGAAGGATGTACTCTTGGTATGCTTGCAGCAACCCAGGAGTTTGTGCTAAGATTTCTAACACGTTTTCTAACTCGTTAAGCGAATCCGGTGTTGGCCTTTGGCTTATCTTCTTCACAATGGATTGCAGAAGTGGAAATACCTCCTCTTTTCCCCTCATTTTGAGAGACGATAAGCTTCCTTACAGAGTAAGCAATACTTTCGGTAGTACCGTACAGGGCTAGGTTATGAAATTTATTAAAAACAAGTTCAAACATCCCTTCACAACGTTCAAAGACCAAGCACACGTGCTTGTTTACCTTTTGCTCCATTGATCTATCAGCAGATGAAAAGCTTCGCAGGCGTGGCCTTTTTGAAATGCTACACTTAGCCCAATTCTCGCGTTCAATCTACCATTTAAAAGCGTTTTAGCGATCCTTTCTGTCGAATTATGCTCAGCTTTGGAGCTACTGATTGCAATATTACTTCCTGTCTGCACACTTTGTATAGTATCAATGAACTATAAAATATTATTAAGGAAACAAACGTTAAAACACGAGTTTCTTGGGAACTGCAGATAAAAATCGTTGCGATTTTACGCAGCGTTTGCAACGAACTTTCCACATTCTTGTTAACTTAAGATAATGTATGGAAACATAAAAGCATTTGGTTTCCGTAAAAAAAATAATCATCACAATGAAGAAATTTTCACGTCAATTTGATGTATAAAAAAATCTTCGATAAGCATTAAGGTAAAGAAATCGTATTGTTATACAAGAATAGGCGAATGTTTTACTACGAATTTCACAAAAAAAATCTCAAAGCCTTACAAATCTTTCATCACTCCCGCGTTCGTTGTAAGCCCAAGCGAACAGCTAGGCCTGGCCTAGTTGGTGGCGCACTTTTCCCTGTCCACCTCCCCTTTTCTTGTATTTGTCCTTAGTAAAATAAAATTCTTCTCTTATTCTGAAAACTCAGCTAATAGTTATTTCTCAGATAAGCTCACAGGCTAACGACAACTATATTAAAATTTCCTAAGCTTTATATTACTCATGTTTATATTAAAGGAGATATGATCCTCCCTAGAAAAACCTCCAAGCTTGTCTTCACCGTAGACTTAAGGGATGGGCCACGCAAGCTTGCTGAAGCCCGGGATTTTCGTCTAAAGGGTTTCTCCTTACTTTACTCACAGTTGCACGAGTGATAGCCCACCACCTTAGATCAGTGTAACTTAATTTCCTCCCATTTTCTAGTTTACCAGTGTCACACACTTCCACCATCGCAATATTATTGATTGCTTCATTTATTGGATACTGGAATACCAGCATTTACATACACAAGTCTTACCATGTGAACAAGTGGGTTTTTTAAAAAAATCGCGACTACTGTCCTCCCGTGTTCTCTCAGGTAAAATATCCACACATCTTGCATCAGTCAAATGCATGAGACGCTCGCAGGAACAGGTACAATCTTTTCCCAGAAATCAAAACGATCCCGGATCTTGGCTCTCTTCCAATGAAACATTCACATACGAAAAGAAAAGCTTGTACGACTTGAAAACCGTGTATTTCCAACCCAACGCTATTTCATCCTTAACGTTCGCGATTTACCACAAAAATATGACGGTACACTAAAACAAAATAAAAATTGTAAAATCTAGGTGCACGTTTTCGAAACATTCCATGCATATTTGAACGCATTAATTTGCGCCATCACGTCTACTTCAGTTTTCTAACGCGCGGGCAAGGTGTAAAACACTCCCCAGACGAGTTAAGAATAAAACGGGGTTATCAAAACCCACAAGGTGGTCTGTTTTTCCCTCCAAACCCTTCAAGTGGGCTCTTTAAATAAAGAAGGAAAAAATGCTTGCAAGATTATCACGACATTTCAACTATTTCTAATGTAACGAACCTCTCGTGTGGTCTAACTTCGGTGTAGTAATTCTAGATTTAAATTAAAGAATTTCTGGAAGTTGGGGTCAAGCGTTCAAGTTCGAAAGATGCGAAAGGTGTCGAGATTGCGTTAAACGAACTGAAAAACGGTTTGGAAATCCAATTTCCAAAGTTCTCACGGTGGACAACGCAAAGTATTCTACAACAATTTAACGAGAGAAAAAGTAGCAGCAGTTCAAATAGAGCCAAGGCAAATAAATTAAGAACAGAAATTATTTTTAAAAATTATTATTTTCTAAACGAAATTTGCTTAAAGAAATTGAACAACAAATTGCAGTTGCTTAACTTTGTTTTGAGTCAAATTACTGACAAGGAAATAGTAATCTTGTTTATCGTGCAACAATCGGATTACGAGCCGTCCGCCGCCTTCCCATCTCGTTAAGCCAATTACACCCTCACAATCACCCTTATTCGCAACTCAAAATAGAGTTAACTCATAAATAACACCTTAAATCCGTACACCACCCTTTTTAGCAGAATTGTGTCCACTTGTCACACCCCTTCCGGAAGCTCTTACAGCTTTAAATGTTCGACTTTCCCTATGCTAGGTGAAAGGTCCTGTAACTCACACGCTCAAAAAATCGACAAAATAGATAAGCTAAACAAGTAGCCTGGAAAGGAAGCGTTTTGACTTTTGTTAGAAAGCCTAAAATGTTGGAAAACCCGAAACATGATACGTACCACCACACTTGTGATGACATCTATGTAACGGAACTAACTAGGACAAATAATCAATGGACGGTGAATGAAGACAACGCTAGTAACTGTCTCAACTCTTCTTTTTTCATTCCTCTTTCCTTCTTGTTGTGTAAGAATCTCAGTTTAGCTTAACAGTAACCAAAAGAAGGTTACACAAGAAGCGATTACGAACACTCCTTTTAAATGATTCCGGCATCTCAAACACGATTAGCCCGGTCGAAAAAAGGGCACACATGGAAGAAGACGCAAAAAAAGACGAGACGGAGGGAAACTTTCTGAGCTTGTGTACTTGCACCCAGGCTGGCATTGACAGGCCGGCTTTTGTGCTGAAGTGGGCCTATTAAAGCCGACAAGCTAACATGAGAAGAGTAGGCAGATCGTACGTGAAAAGGGCCAAAAAATGAAGACTCGTTTCGTAAGCAAATCTTTACATTCGTGCCCTTCCTATTAGCTCAATGCATTTCACTAATGAACCACTGAACAAATTCTTCTTTTCAAACTTATTCCGTTTCGTAAAGTCATAGTCAATATTCCCAAAACGAATTACAGGAATAAAAAAGATGAAACGTTTTTAATGGGTGGAACATTGACAGACTCCTCTAGTTTAATTTTACTGTGAACTGCTAACTAGTTAATACAAGTAGACTTGATAGATAGGTGAAATCGAGCAATTGCTGCCTTTAGGTGTGGTGCAAATTTTGGCGAAAAAGAGCGCGAAAAATGGCCGGGATCGTGGTTTATCACTTCCGGAGAGCACGTGCCCGGTATTGGCTGTCGATTCTGGCACCTTTGACTTTGCTGTCATGGTACGTCAGTTATCGTTACCCGTCACCAGCATCTGAACGCGTCTTACGACACCCGGATGCCAGTATGCTCCAAGTCGAACAAGGTGCTTATGGGGATATTGCGATGGGTCCCGAGGAAGCACAGCAAAATGAGTTATGGGATGCTTCGTTTTCTTGGCCATCTCATAAACGCAGTAGCAAGAATGAAAAGGCCATCAATGCCTCGGGCACTGGCTGGATGACAAGCTCCGAAATACTGCAGCAATACCCTGAACAGCCTTCTGCAAGTATTTCTCGCAAGCTGGCTCGCCTACTCAGAAAGGTAACGTTTACAAAATGAGACAACATGTATAATTTCCTGGACATTTTTTAAAGTAACCCTTCTGACGCTACTCGAAATTTGATTGATTTTATCTAAAAAAAAAAGACTGAGATACTATATTTCTAATATCACAATGACATTTACTACATTCCTACGCACTTTCATAAGTGTGTGCTCTTTAAAGATCCAGAATACGGAAGCTATAGCTACTTTTACTTCAACTTGGTGCACGTGATTATCAAGAAACAGGAAATAAACTAGCGCCACTTAGCATGAATTGGTCAAGAAAATGCATTTTTTTTTTACCACGGCAATAGTAGAAATCTTTTTATGTCATCTGTTTCTCGTACTTCTGCGTTTGGAGCTTTACATTTCTCGAAATATGTAAGGTGCTTCAGATAAGCGTGGATAACCCAGAAAGTTGTAACAAGGAACAGGCAATAACCTATCGCCACCTAGTGATCCAGCATATTAACACAAGGATTATACGGGCTTACACCATGTCCTCTCTCTATTTTTTCATCCCGCTTGTTTAAACAAGTCTTGCACACAGTAATTACAAACTTCTTGCTAAGATTGAGGATGAAGAGCTGATTAAACGCCACGAGCTTGTCAAGAACCTGGTAATGGTGGTGGAAGCGAAAACTCGTCGTCTAGAGCCGGCAGTATCTCGCTCTCGTGACCTGCAACTTTATGATCTGCTTGCCCAAAGCCTAGGATTACAACGCCACGTGCTGATAGGTTCCGAGGGCGTTGAAAAGGCATTTGATCGACTTGGAAAACACGGTAAAAACCTCTCCTCGAAGGGAGCCTTCTAAGCCTCCTCAGTTTTCAAGCTGTTACTGAAAGACTCTTCTATAGCACAAAGCAAGCACACTTCTTTCTCTTTGGGGGCTTTTTTTGAATCTTATCTTAAGAGATCATGAGCTCCGACTCAATTCAAGAAAGAAAAAAGTTGCCGCAGGGCCTTTTTCCTCCCAGAAATACGAGTACAATAGATTTCCATTCGCTTCTTTACTTCGTTAAACGATTTGAAGAATATTATAAACAAACAAATGAGTTTGTGTCGAATCAAACGCTAACGATATTCGAGATTTTTTTAATTCACTTCGTTTGTACAGAGAATTCGAGCATTCTACTCTGCGTTCCGGAAGCTTTTCATGTTTGTGCCAGCCAGTGGGTCCGAAATAAGCCCGAAACTTACAAAGTAGTTTGTCTGATCTTTTCAGATAAAAGAAAATAACAAAATTTCGATTCTGAAACTCCCAATTATTTTCGAAGGTTAACGCTATTCCACCGATCCATGAACGTTTAGTTTCACCGGTTCAACTTTGCCACACTCAACGAAATTTAACCTATCCTAAAAAGCCGTGCTTCGTCCTCCCGCATCATTTGGACGACTTCTTGACGGCAGCGGAATTATTACCTCCCTCTGGTGGCGAATGGCTGGTACACGAAGACGACGAGTCAAAAGTCCTACAGACAACTGAAGTATACGAGCTCATTAGGAATAAAGTGTACAGTGTGAATCACCCCGTCGTGGTACGGCATTATGTCAATCCTTTAAGCCTGGGAGATAAGCCCATCCAGTACGTGCAAGTACTTACAACCGTCACCTCCTGGCGACCTCTACGTACTCATCAATACAACGATGGATTCATCTTCCTGCGTGACAGCTGCGCCACAAGAGACTGTCAAACAGTACGTTTACATAAAAAGTGGTTGAAACTCTTAAAATCCTTAAAACCATCACGATCTTAACATTATAGTTAATATTTGTATGTTAGTGTTTGAAATTAACACAAGATTTGGTCTAATTCCAGAATTTCCAAAGCACATTGCCTTTGGCTATGTTGAAAGGGATAGAAGCTAAGCTTCGAAAAACAGCCGCTAGAGAGCTCGCCACGCTACTCACCGCAACGGAAAATGATTTTGCGGGAATTCAAACGTAAGTGCATGAATGGCACAAGAAAATGAATGGAATGACACCACCGAAAGAAAAAAAGTGATATCGAAACAAAGGAATTTCACTTTGCAGGTGTTCAAATTGCTTCCAGCTCTTGGCAGTGGATTTAATGGTAGAGTCGGACTGTCAGAAAATGGAAATGCTGGCCTTGAGGGCTTTCCCTACTAGCCACTTCAAAAACGGACACGGCCGCGTTGCTAACAATAAAAACCTGATGAGCAGAGCCGAGTCTTCTCTGTTTTACCAACGCTGGCTGATTGACAGCCTCAAATTGATTATGAATCGTGAAACGGTCTCCGAGGCAGTACAAAGGCCGTTAGAACACGTAATCGCCAACTTGAATCTCGGTAAGTGTAATGAAACAGTCACGCTTGATCATGGCAAGTGTCCAAAGCTCACAAAGCTTAACAACGAAGGGAGAAAAAGTGTTTCATGTTAAATAACGTGCTGTAACCTGGAGCGAAACCCGGCAAGCCTTTAAATACTTCATTCTTCTCTCCCATCTTTTTTCATTGAAGATTCAATAGCTGCACATCGACAAAGCGCTCACCAAAAATGAATCATTTTCTAAAAAGAAACAGTCAATATATATTGCTGTGTGTTCATTGAACAGGTATCGTGGGTTTAAATAGCCAAGTTGATCACGACCTCGCGCTAACCGAGCCCGACCTGGCTTATCTGATCCATACCTATCAAGAGTGGAAAGCGAGCCCAGAGTGCCACTTTCATCTCACGTATCCTTCGACAGAGCCGGCCACTTTGAGCCTTCCTGCTGCCTTCAAGAGGTTTCTGTTACCACTGCACTACTGGGAGTAAAAGTTTTGCTCGTCAAAAAGCTTAGTTTACCAGCTCATTAGTGAACCCGCATTAATTCTCTACATTATTTCTCTTCGTTCGCCCCTTCTCCGTTCCCCTAAACTCCACAGGTCCTATCGTCATTCCACGACAGATTTGCATAAAATCCTGACGTCATTTGCCAGACAAATGATTCGACTCGAAAGAGAAAACGAATCCCAGCGAGATAAATTACGCTCCAATTCGTCCCATCATTATAATGGTAAATTAAGCTTGGATCAACTCTCTTTCGTTACATTCTTCACGATTTTGACCATTTAGAATTGTCAAATATTTTCGTATCATTATTCTTATTTCTGTGCATTTTTCACATGGACATAGTTTGTTCAGACGTGAAAAGATTTTGCTGTGTTATTTTGACGGCTGCATTCCAATTTCTATCCCGAATTTACGACAGTCTCTTTTGTTATGCATTTCAAAAGCTTTTTCCAGCGAATTAGTTCTTTACGGCTTGGAATTCGACTATGACTTGGTTCTAAGCCCTTCATTTCGCCCGGACTGGTTCGAGTACCATGGCCAAGTCCCCTATCATGTCGAAAAGTTGCAAATTCGCGTGATTCAGCTGGAGCCAGGCGTTCCTCGTCGCCAAATCCTACTCGATGACGATATCGACCTAACTGGAGGGTATGATGCACCCTTATTATGACGCCTAAGCTAGTTTTATCCATGCCTGATCCACGCAAGCTCTTTCCGAAATTAAGCAGCGAAACCTCTTTTCCTCCACCGATATGATTTCAGAAACCAGGGCTTTCGAATATATGTTAAAAAAACGACAAACTCTTAAAAAAAATTGGAAATAACTTTCTAAAATAACTTTTTTACTGAACAAATCATCTGAATTGAAAATTTTCCAGTTCAGCTGCCGTAATAAGCTTAGGACTAGGGCTCAATTCCTGCCGTCTGAAAGTTGTTTCGAGCCCAGTCGCCAATTGGACTTATACTTTGCGGATTACGCGCCAAGAGCGAGTTTTGCCAGCCGTGAGTGACAAATCCCGTTATCCTGAAACGCCGGCTTATGCAACGTATTCAACTTGTGCACTATTTCAGGTAATCTTAATGCAAAATGCTTACAACTGCACTACTAATTGACTTGGAAACGTCTTAATACATTAAAGAAAATTAAATTTTATTAATTTATAATGAAGTTGAGTGATGGAAGTTGAGCAAATAATAAAGTCTTTATTTTTTCAATATTTTAATTTTGGGGTGTTCTCAATTTTGTGTCCTTCATTTTTAGAAAATTTTCTCGTTGAAATATTTCGAGGTAAAATCTTAAGGTTGCAATTTCCGAAAGGATATTTCATTTCAAAAGTTTGGCCTTTGTTTTCCGTAAGTATATTGTAGGAGTCTTCCACAATGTCTGTGACAGGAAATCGTTACGAAAAACCTGTCAGTCACGCAACAGTTTACAGCTTTTTATGAAAAGTTGGGGCTTAAGCGCACAGTGCTTTTCGTGCGGACAAAGCCAAAGCCCCGTTGCAACTCGCGAAGAGTTCACTGTATAATTAACCGAGTCGTTTTTCTTTAATCGCTTAGAATTGCAACGTACGCTTCGCGCCCGACCAACCCTGCGGTTTGTACCCGCTGGCCAGTACCGCATTACCGGACAGTAATTGGTCTGTCGTTTCGAGAAGCTGGAGCAATTTACCACTTTGCACCACCGGAGATGCACCCGGTAATTCGTTAATATTCGCTATTCCATTTTTACTATTTTTGGATCCTATTTTTCTCGCATGCATGCTGAAATGACTGTATTCAAATATGGTACTTACACAGGTTATAATTATGATTGGCATACTTGCTCAGAAACATAAAGTCAAGTCAATTAAAGTCCCATAAGCTTCTCTTTTACGGGCAAATAAGTGGCATATAACATTACGTGCATTGTTTACAGCTTCACTGTAATGACAGGATTATCCTTAATGACTGTGTTTACGTTTTAACGGTCTATTCAAACTCAAGGCAAACTGAAAGTTCGGGAGACGCTGAAGTTTCACACAAACTTATATTATAGACCGGTAAACCGAGGTTCCAACCAGGTTAAATTTATCTCTATTACTTACTACCAGTAAAATTAATGGAATTTAGCAAAAAAATCGACCAAAATATTTGAGAAGTTTCTTAGTTTAACAATTTGTAAAAAATCATATCTTCCTCGTCGACCCCCCATTGTGCCACATTAAAAATTTTGACACCTATAAATAAACTTTAATGAAACACAGGTAAACTCATTTGCATACTTTCAAATTCTTCCTACCTTTTTCTCTCGTTTCCCCACAAAAGAAGTTCAGATTTACCTGACAAAAAATCTTCCAGCAAAAATGCTGGTTTGTTCTTTTATTTTGGTTTGTTCTTTTTCTTTGGGCTCGTTCAAGCCCATTTTCCCACACTTTACTGCTAAATATGTGGTTTGCATGTCATTTGCGTGCACCCTGCCCTAAAAGACAAAGCTGAAGAACTAAAAAAAAAAAAAAAAAAAAAAAAAATAGCCAATAAAGTATTCCCCGCAGTGGTCAACTTTCAACTTGTCGACCGCAAACCTAATCTCTGCACCAAAAACCTCCTCCTTTGGCCACCACAGGGGGTGCTAGGGTGCAGAAAAGGTAGTCTTCGCCTACTACAGTTCTCGCGGACTTGGTTCCTATTGTCCCAACTTGTGGCAGAAACAAAAGTGAGAAAAAAGGCGCTATCCCCCCCTCTTTCTCTCTTTTACCTTCAGTGTCATTGCAAGTAATTGTCCCGGAAATGGGCCTATAAATCTTGGCCGTGTCGCCAACAGCGCCACTACCGCCTATTGTTCCGCACCCGAAACACGCCATTCTTTTCTTTCACTTACAAAGATCTACAAACGGAATTAGGGTTTTAGCAGGGAAGAATGGAATGAACGGAACGAAATGGCCAATTTTTTCGGGGGAAACTTTACAAGCGTGACCAAAAGGTATTTTGTTAGCGTCGTAGGATTGTTTGTACCATTTTTTCACCCCCTCGAAAAAGTAACCAAAAATGGCGTCGTAAATTATGCCAGTACTTTCCTGCCCACATTGCCTTTTGATACAGTAGTAGATTTTCTAGCAACGGCCAGTGACAAAAAAAGCTGCGGACAATAAGTCAACCTACCCGCCCTCTGTGTACACACCCTCCTACCGAAGCTGCCTTGTTACCCCCCACTGACCTCTGTCCTCAAATGTACGTACTTGTAAATGCGTTCGCCACGGTGGGCAAATGACACCGATTTCAAGAATATGAGGAAATGTTTCGCCCTGGGATGCCGAGTTTTAACCCCCTTTGAGAGTATATGAGCTTGGTAGTTTGCGATACAGGCTTTCGGAGCCAAATTTGCAGCCCAGATCGAACTCATTTCCATAAAAGTACTGCACTTTCAGGGCAACTTTATGGCTCCCAATAACTCACGAGACTTAACACAGGGGGTTCTTAACCCTCCAACAAACAAATACGGCTAAAGACTGCGTTGGCTTTCACGACTACACACCCTTCTAAGCCCTTGAAAGGAGCACCCTGCTCATGAGATGGCACAAGTACGGTGTATAGGGTGTAGAGAGTGTTCGGGGGTGATGTGAGTTCTATTAGCTGTTGAATTACTTTTCAAGTTGCAGTTTCTTGGCTTTGAAGGGGATGTCGTACCGGACAGGCTAATGTAGTACTCCATTCCGTCAACTTGAATGCATTGAACAAGTTGCTGAAGTTTGGGAAGAAACGGTATTCACGTGCAGTCAGTCGCGAAAACCGTTAGGGAAATGGATAAAAGCTCAATAAGTACAAAGTCTGTCGTTTCGAATTTGAAGTTTCCGTCAGCTTGTGAAACTTGGTGCTAGACCTTTGCTGTAAATTATGTGTATTTATTCTTACTGAAAACGCTTGAGCTTTACAAGGTTTGCGTAGTCGACGGATAGTATCGGCTTCTTTAGTTTAACTTTGTCTATTTATTTCAAGCGATCAAACCAACTCGTTTCGAATCACATTACAATTTAATATACTGATATGCTATACATTTTTTTTTCTCGTTTCGAATCACATTACAATTTAATATACTGATATGCTCTAAAAGATTTTTCTTCCTTTGTTGGAAAAGTTTGCAAAATGCAGTTGGCGTTAAACCAAACATACAGTAGATCCAACTGCAGGGTTGACATTACCACTGTCATAAAGCTTTTGACGAATCAGCAAAAACGGACATCCATTAATTTCAGAAAAAAAGATCAGAGTAATCATCAGAAAAAAGAATGTCGAAACCCATTACATTTATCGTTGTTGCCGTCTGAGTGATCGGATTATCGATTGCTACCTATTGTAATGTACTGTAACACAGCTGAAAGCCATTTGGAAAGAAAACGTTTCGTGATCTCGGAGTAAAATCGATCTTATGGTCTATATTGCATGAAATCGGCTCTAAAGCTCAGCTCATTTGCATTCTTCTTCCTCTGATCCCTGTGTTCCCCAAAGGTCGCTGGGTGCTGCCTTGTCAAGATTGTGCGAATTCATCCACGTGTCACTGGGAACTGCAACGCTGGCAACCGTTGGACTGTCAATACCCCCGTAATACTTTAACGACCCGCCAACTCCGGTCCTGCGTCACTAACAAGAAAGTAAAAACCATTCCGTGTCTTGTCTTCCAAAACAAAGTAACGGAAATGCGACATTACAGTGGCATTGCTCTGAAGAATGCGTTTAATGTGTGTAATGTGTCCCATGTTTGGCCCCTCAACCCCCTGGCTTTTTCTCACCGGTTTCCAAACTATTTCTTTCTCCCCCGACCATCAAGGTTTTGTTCTTGGGCGATTCGACCAACCGAGGGATGATGCACCAGTTCTTGGAGCGCCTCAATGGCACTTTGACTAATGGCGATAAAATCCACGACATTCGTCATTACAGGGCGGTGACTCCCGCAGCCTGGCATGTCGCTTTTGCCTATTACCCCCAATTCTGGTGGCCTGCCACTCAGCGCCCCAGCTTCGAGCAACTTTTGCACCAATTATTCCTTTCGTAAGCAACAATTTGCCTTCATACTTGGCCCTGTCGGTCCTTTCAATAAGAAGAACCAAACGTCTTAAAAACCCTTCCATAAAAACCTTCACCCTTCTAAAACCCCTCTCCATTACCTGTGTAACCTTACTACTTCTCTATTCATTGTTTGAGACGGATCAAATCAGTGTTTATTAAGCGCAAGCTATAACTTTTCTTCCTTTCTGCCTCGCGTTACAATTAAACGGAATTTATCACTACTTCGTCATAGTACACAAATCAGAACACAATATTTCCAGCTTTTGTTTCCTTCCTGGGCAACGTTTGTGGTAGCAATGAGCCATAAATTCTGAAAATTCTACTCTGCGTAAATTCTCTATCAGCGGGAACTAAAAAAAGGATTCAGGGTTAGACCGTTAGGGGAGCTATTTAGCTCAAGTATGTCACAGAACGAGACATTGGCTGTGGGTATCAACTATTATATTATGATACCGTGCATCTGTGCGTGAAATGTCATCAAGTCACGCATGGGAGATCATCTGCCATGTCATCTTAGTGACACACAATAGACGGGCCACGTTAGCCCTCCCCACACAAAGAATACGATGCTCTGGATCTCCAACCACGTTGCATTTCCCCTTTCATTTTTCAACAAAGATACGAACAAGCAGCCTAGATCGGAAATATAGTACCACCCAACATGGCGGCTTGACGGGTAATACCCCCCTCCACGTGACAGCCCCAGCCGAAAAAAGAAAACGAACAAGAAGAAGCACAAGAAGCTCTTCCGACAAGGGTCTAGCGTATACCTAGTCCGAAAGGATACTCTGGACACCACTCAGAAACTTGAAGACAAGAGCACACCCACCCTGAAGACAAAAAAAAAAGAATAGCTTCAGGGCAAAGCTACTTTTTTTGTACAAAAACCTTCACATCATATCCACAATTCTGGTCTGCTTCACTTTTTATAGATTTTTCCTTTGTTAGCGACTCGAATTTTTGTCTAAAGAATTATATTTTATATTGTAACGGCGGAAGATGCTAGAAGGGTCGGTAGGTATATAGGAAATGAGGCATCTCATCAGTAATACTGATGTTGTAGCCCTCAGGACAGAATAGTGCTGTCCTATCGGAAGCTGGAGTTCGGCGAGTCATTGTTTCTCCTTCTCGACTCTTCCACTTGACATTTGTGATTGAATTAATTCATGTCATAATCTTTTCTTAATGTATGCTGTCACCTCAAAGACTTTCTTTTTTTGTCAGAATCTGCTGAACGATTTTTTAAGATTGTGAGGCCTACTATAATTATATTTTATAAGTTACTCTATTGAAATTTCCCTACGCATTTTGTTTAATAATTAAAAAAAAATCCTTAAAAAGTACTGACTAAGAAAAACATTTCCAATCGAAGCGTTGTCATTAATTTGGTTTCTTTGTGTCTCGGTTGCCGTGTTTCGGGATTAGGGCCGGTCCTTTGGAGAACAATACCAACACGGTACTGGTGGTGGGCGGAGTCCAGTGGATGGCTGCGTCGCATGTGCCTTTAATCCGGCGTCAGCTAAGCAGGTAAAGCTCATGGGGACATAATACGTCGGTGACATGACTTTCGCATATCCTGTTTTTCCAAGCTTCCTTTTTTTCAAAACATCAACCCTTCACTGTATCAAGCCTCAACCCTCTCCGGTCTTTCTGTGCACCTAATCTCCTTCTTCCCTTATATCCGGACTTGGATAATACCGAAAAGCGCATATCGGGTGTGTGCATATGAGTTGGGGGAGGAGAAAAACTTTTGTGTCACCTCCAAAGGGGCTTGCATTCATTACATTATTCAGTGAGAGTCTGTTACGCCAAAAGCGCGTCCCGTCAATCACTGTCTCGTGTCAACCCGCTGCAAATCTAACCCTTTTAACCTCTCCAATATAACTCCTTCAAAAAATCCAGTAAGAACGCAACGAACCAGGCTTTCTTAATTCTGCATCAGCAGCCCTTAAAAAGCTTCTGACCCTTTTTAATGGGAAGGGTTCCATATTGTTAGACATCTGGTTCTATGTAGGTAGATACCACTTTCTTAAAAAACGAAAACCTGTGATTAAGTACCTCGCAATTTCTTCGTAGAAAAATTTAGATCATCGAAGCTAAAATGAGAGCAGTGAGTGTTGAATTAAGCGTAATAAATGTGTCTTATTCGATTCTGCACGGATTTCTGGAACACAGAAACTTTGTTTCCTTTATAATCCAAAACAGACAAGAAAAACAAATATATGTAAAAGTATAACCGCAGCATGGAAAGGCTAGGTAAACCTAAGTTTCAATGATAAGGATAATTTTTCATTTTCAAGTAAACGTTACAATTACTCATCAGTCTTTCTTACACATTAGCATATATGGGCAAGGCGTGTTAGAAAATTCGAATGGTTTAAAATTAGCATAAAAAATTCCCCCAACATGAGAAAGCAATTGATGGATTATGAGGCTTGTAAAACCATTTGCGTTTTTAGTCACGCTGTTCAAAAAACCATGCACTACCCGATGAATTATAGCCAGTGATAAGCTAAAATTGCAGCTCTATTCATTTAGATAAGGCCATGAACGAGGGCGAAAACAGAACAGGCTTTCCGGGATTTTTTTTTTTTTACAAAAAAACTAAATAAAAAAAATCCCGAAACAACGCAGAAACCAAAGGGGTTCTTTTGTCGCTTGCTGGCAGAGTTGACACGTTGACAAGCAAAAACTGCGGGGGTGGGCAACAATACCCTACCACCCCGATGTGTAATCGTTTGCGGGAGAATAAAAGAAAAGACGTAAAAGAACTTGTGTTGTTCAGACTCTTTTTTTTTTGCAGAAATACTTTTTAAGGCATTTTTTCAGTTATTTTTTTACGTCCCTCTTGACAACATGATTGTTCCGGTTATGCTGACAGATACATTAGTTAACGTCACTTAGCAATCTATATTGTTATGTTGGTCTTTTTCGTTCCTCGTAGTTCTCACAGCGTTTTTTCAATGCTAAGAAATAACTTTCTTATTGTATTTATTTTTGGTCTTGCGTCTTGGTGGGTTCCGGAATTGGCAACGTCATAGAGAAGGCTTGGAAGGCATCCAAGTGATAATTAAAACCTTGGGATCAGGTTTCCATTTACCAGTGAACGGGGTTCATCGTTTAACACAAGTAAGACTCCTTTTTTAACTATAGACAGTAAACACTGAAAGGTGTAGTGTTCGTCTTTGAAAACAGTGTTATCTGATGCACATTTTTTGCGCACTGTTTTGACTGCCCAATAACCAGGAGCAGGTACCGAAATTGTACCAGCAGTCGCTGAAACTTGCTCAAGAAGCCAAAAAAGCCGGAATGGGAGTCGTGGATACTTTTGTTATGACCACCAGTCGCTCTCAAGATTTTTTGCCCGGACGCTGCGCTTGTCACTTCCATCAAGTAAACCAGCGGAAACCAAAAATACTTACATAAATAAATAAATAAAAAAAAACAATATTACCCGTCAGTGCTGAATCGATTCATAAACTCGATCTTGACATGAAAGGAAATGCATCTGGAGAGAAATCAACCAAATAAGTCCATAAATAAAAATAGTACGAATAAGAATAGTAGATATAGAATTGAAATCTAAAACTAACACAGAGCAGGATAGAACTAAAGTAAAATGTCACAAAAAGTAGTGAGGTACACAGGAAAGTTTAAAAAGCATAAAATACGCCATTGGAATTTGAAAGATCGACTTAGTATTGATTTAAAAGACGTTTAGTATCGACTTGATTTAACGTGACCAATTAATTTGCCTAGATGCTGCACTCATTTAATTAGAAATCACGGTTAAAAACTCCTCTATGCAGGACATAGTGATATTAGTCACTGACTTGCGTTATTGTTGTGTTTTGGATTTTGCAGGTGATTAATACTACTCTCATTGAGCGGCCCAAGAAATTTTGGCCATCCGTCGTGGAGGAGGAAGCCCATACTTACGAAACGTTTCACGTGAAAGGGGCCATTAACGCATTATATACCGAAATCCTAATTAGTCAGCTATGTGGCCAACCACATTCGCACGGCTGAATGCCTTCTTAACGTTCCTTTGTACATAATAACGCAAAACTGGGTGAGTCGAAACCCCTGTCGTTCGTTAAATCTTGCCCTTGTTAAACAGACGCAAATAAACGCAAGAATTTTGGGAGACTTCTGCCCGAAATTTCTCCTCTAGGCAAACATGTAATTCTTCCTTTTTCCCCAGAAATGTCCTTTACATTCTCTCCTACACATTTATTGGAACATGACAGTGTTGCTGTATATATAAATGGTTTACAGCTTATTATATAACCAAAGCTATTTCGAAACGAAATAAGATTTTAAAGAAAATACCTGTATTTTTGCCCCTTATTAGTACTCAGGAGTTTAACAGGGAATAAAGACATTAATTATAAAAATTAAAATACTGGAAATCGAGTTAGTTTAATTAATAAAACAATTAATACAACACTTCCAATATTATAAGTATAGTAATTGGAGCTTTAGAATGGTAAAAAAAGGCACAGGAAAATGTAAAGAATACTCATTAAGATATTCAGAAAGTTACCAGGAAAGATAGTAAAATCCGGGCGAGGAACCAAAATTCTGGAAGAGGAGGGAATTCACAGCGAGTCCTGACTATGTAAAGCCCCTAAATTTCTTCAAATTAAGGGTTTTAAGCAGACGGCGAGGGGGTCAGGAAGAAGAATAGGATCGTCACTTAATTATCCATCCTTTTACATTGTAATAACAGTGTAGGCAGGTCCCAAAAGTGGGCGTGTTCCTAGCATCTAGGGTCATGAATCACTCGAGTCCCAGCGGCCTAATCACAACAAGCTCCCCTGCCGAAAAACTTTTCAAACTCGATCCATTCTCCTATATAAATCCTATTCTCCCCTTGAGTTTTTTTTTTTTTCGCTGCTTCCCCCGCAAAAGGCAGCATCCGTGTTGTTAGGGCGTGAAAATGACCTCTCTCTCTCCTTTGTTTCATTTCAACACAAACCCAGGCCCCAATACCACAAGTCATTTGTCAAGTTGTCTTGAACGATACTCCACGCTTAACCACCTTTTATTCCTCCTACGATATAGACACGTTCATTCCAAGCTTGCCCCTTTTTTTCCTCCTTGCCACCCAAGTTTACCTTCCTTTTCTTCTCTTTTTTTCTCGCTCATTTTGGCTAAGACAAGAAAACCGAAAATCTCGGACCTTTGGACACACTTCCAGACACCCCGAGAACCACTACATTTCCGGCTGGCCTTCTACACAGGTTTCGCTGTAGTTCCGTGACAACTAACGACTACTATGGTGGATTACCACCTTGTCGGCGGTCTTTTTCACCCCTCTGCCGACTTTCTGTGTCAAAGATTGCCAAGTATCTCACACTATCCGCACAAGAATGCTAATTGTCACTCCTATTTTTAGACCCTAGGAGCTCTTCCTTTTTTTAAAAAAAAAAAATAGTACCGTATTCTCTTTTTTTAAAAAAAAGGCTAAAAGAAATGAACAAAAGATTCCGCCATTTACAACCCTCCAACGAACCTCCGACTACTACTGTTTTCTTTCTCGGTGACTTGCCGCCTTGACCACCACTCTACAAAGAACCTCGACTTCCGACTGTTTTAATTCACGATCGCGTCTTCAAGTTCGAGAAGCTAGGTTCGCTTTACGATGAAGCTCAGGAGAGCCACTTGACTCGGCTCTATTGTCCTACGCTTTTAATTCCTTGCTTTATGACGTCTTTGCATTTTAATCTGCCAAGATTTCTTTTCATTCAGTTTTGAGATGAAAACGTTGTCAGTGTCTGTTTTGACTATGTATTTCATTACACTGATGGCGGTTGAATTTCCAAATTTAGATAAACCTTGTAGAGAGGTTAACGAAGAAAACAAAAGGTTTCTTTTTCCTAGAAAATGAGCCAAATAGTCAAGAAAAAGGAAAGAAGCGCTTTTCCAGTTGGCACATGCATCACATCGTCCAATTTGCAACCTTTTCTTCGGTAACAAATTGCGAAAGACTGGGTAGTTCACATTCTACTACCAGTTATCCAAATTAGGCAATGTTACAACTTTGCCGCATTCTCCACATTTCGTAGCAGTTTCAGAGGTTGTAAACGAAACCGACGTCAAACTCGGAAGTTGCCGAAAAGCCAGAAGCTTGTTTACAGCTTTCTTACTCTCGTTACGAGTACTTTTACAACCACAAGGCGATACGCGTACCTGCCGAAAAGCCTTCGTGTCTGAGCCCTCATACTCACAAGAACGGAAACTTCGGGGTGGTTCAAAAGGGACAAGGATGAGGACATTATGGCATCCCGAGACAAGAGTTCTTGGACAATTGGCTATTGTTACACGTCTCTTAACATATTCCCCCTACCCACACTTCTTGATGCTTATTCTCTTTACGCTCATCCCGTATTCGCATCTGCCTATCACACAATATGCTAAGCTTGGAGGGTGAGGGGGTAAGCTTAGGGAGGGCCAGTCGCTGAGGTGTACTGTTATACAAGAAACAATCCGTATGGGAAGTTCGGTCTCGCTGGTTTGAAGCCCAAGGCGTATTTTTTCCAGCGTCATATCTGCGCGTACTGTTCAGAGCACTGGACGCGTCCACAACGCGGGGACGAAAAGCAAAAAGGCTGGAAGGTTTCATCGTGACACTGCTTTTGGGGGGTGAACAATGAGGGGGGTTTCTTTTGTGTGTCGTTGCATAGACAAGCGATGGCTGCCAATGAGAGCAAGTCACGGTTTTCTTAACTCGCTAATCCATTGGTTCTGCTTGTCACGAGGACTTGACACTTGGGAATACTCCGGGGAGGGTTCTTCTGCGTGTACAGAGCAATACTGTGTGCCAGCCACACAAAAGCGACACTGCACCTCCCCGGAAAATAAAAATCGTTTCCAGCACCGATTTCCACAATTTGGAGAAAAACCGTGGGAGAAATTCTTTGAATTCTTGTAGTATTTGCGTCCTACATCGCAATAGCTTCCCAAATGTCAAGTTTACTTTATTTTTTAAATGTCAAGTTAAGTTTTAGAAGAATTTGGGTCTTTTTTTAGTTATGATCAAGAGTGATTTATTTAGGAGAGAAAAATACAAAGCTTGATTCGAAGCTTAAAAACCTTAACATGGATTTTCTTCATTTTTAGCGTTTTAAATATATTTTTGTATTACAAGTAGCATTCTATACGCTTAAATTATCCTCTTTCGACATTTCATTTGGATTTTCTTACATTTTTGAGAATTTTAAGTAAAAATTCTTGTTAGCACTTAACTTTAAGTTGTCTTCCTCTTTGTTTAACACGAAGAACAAACGGGTAGTCATATTTCGAAATGGTTTAATTAATATTCTTGACTGATGATAACGGTCCAATAGTTTTTGTCGAATGGCTCAAATTCCGAAGTACTGGACACATAAATTGGAAGCGTTGCTCAATTACCCTGGTATTGCAATAATCTGGTTCAGCAACTTTGAAATGTCTGACTGGTGGACCAAAGGTTTCTTAAAAAAAAAAAAAAAAAAAAAAAAAAAAAAAAACTAGGTTTCCTTATAGAGCCAAGGAATTCACAAAGTATTAATCCTAAGCCAAATACCGGTCCGTATCTTTCAAGCTTGGACACGTGTAAACCATTTATCGCCCAAAGTCTACAAACCTCTCCCCATTGTGCTACTGTATACCTTAAACGCAAATTTCCTTAAATGGACCTCGAAAACATGAATCTTACAACCAACGCGACATGCGCAACAAGTTTGTGAATTCTGCGGAAAATTGTGTCCAATTTATACCCGAAATATGGTAAAAAGCTGCGTTTACATGGCTAAAGATATATTATAAGATTTTTAGTTCTTAGTTTCTTAAGCCTTGCATTTTGAACAATTATTTTTCATTCTTTCGTTTCAAGTTTGTTAAGCAATTATACCTCTATTCAAACCAATCATTCTTACGGTGACTAAGAAAAATAGTAGGAAAAAAATGGAAGTGAAATAAAAAAAGGACCTTGGACAATATAGCTAGCGGGTTAGAATGGTCCCAAGCCACGGCCATTTTTCTATAATATTAAGATCGGTTTTCTTTTCCTTGGCCGAGAAAGGCGCGGACCACCCACTGAGGTGCTTTACACATATTTGGCATGCTTGGCCAAGTCTTTATGAAGTGACCAGCTGACGGTAGCTACATATAACATTCTTTCCTTTTAACTATTTTTTAATATTGGAAGCTAAGAAATGTTTTACTTACTAAATCAATTCAATAAATTGGATACAATTTCACGTATCATAAAATTACAGCCAGTTTCGATTCATTCAAATTACTTTAGTGAATTGACATTAACACCGTTATTTTCCGTAAAAGCGTACAATAAAACGCCTTTTTTGTCGTATTTTTGCACGAAATTTTTCACTTTGGTATTTTGATGGTAAGATAACTGTTCTGGTAGGAAGAGTAAAATACGAAGGGAAGGTTAAAAGTTTTACCGCATTCACATGGGCGAAGGGTTGAGATAAGGTTGGCTTCACTATCGTTTATGCGATTAGAAAGTTTATTGCACTACAAGCTTTTAAACATCACCACGAACAAGTCCGTCAGACGCTGCATTCAAGTCACTGAACACCAATACCGCTATTCAGCCTTGCCCAGCGCAGTTTGTCCGCTCAATCGAGCTAAATCGGATTTTTGCTTAGGGTTGGGTCAAGTTCTTTAAAAGAAAGGGTCGAACACTAAAAATAACACAAAAAAGCCTTGGACACGAAGGACTCAATCGAAGGTTCTACTGATCGTGACGTCGTCAAGCAACATTGTGCGCTTTATAACGTACCAATCCTTGGCTTGTTCTAAGGTTTTGACACTCGATCTGATCACAGAGGAAAACTTTGATTCTGCGAACAATGACGTTGTTGTTCTTGCCTATTACAGCGACATTTTTGTCGCCGCAGATAACTTGTTGAATTCAAAGACAAATAAAATATTCCTTTCCGTTTTTTACGTATTAAGTTGTAGTATTTCGCCTTTTCTTTGTTAGTTTTTTTCCTCCGCAGTTATCGTTAAGCTTATGGGAATCAAAGCTCGTTTTTCTGCATTGCTGCCAGTAATTAAAGGTTTAATTTACAAAGGTTTACTTGCGTTCTTGCTGGTTTCGTACACTCTGGAATACTTAAAAAACTGGAGAGTGTCAGGGAACTTGCGAAACTCACGAAGTTTGTGCTTAATAGTGTTATATTGCTCAATATTCAAGCATGCCCTCGTCACATTTCCCTATTGTTACCTTCGTGCTGTGCAGTTTTAATGATTCCACGCAGGTGTGTCAGTACTTCGCAAATGAGGTCTATAACTCATCTTAAAGAAAGTTTAATAGACAGGGGAAGAAATATGTTTACACAAGTTTTATAACACGACACCGTTGGTCCAACAATGTCTTTTTTAACACCTTTCACAAGCTTACGGTTGAAGTATTACATCGCGAAACAACAGAACGTGTAATCTATTCGGGGGGATTTTCCCAAAAATCCTCCAGAAAGAAGAACATCTTTTGTTTCTTTTTAATTTTGGGTAAGGCCTCTTTGGAAACTACTTTAATGAGTGTCACGTTTCGTTGTCTTTGCATGAACGCCAGCAGTTACCAAAACCTACAACACGCTTAATATACCCCGACACATCCAGTTTGAGTGTTTCTTTTTGTTTCCATTTTTTGTGTGTGTCTATCGCCGGATTGCACTAAGAAACACACACATATCTAACCAGTCTTTTTCTAACACGAACTTCACGACACAGTCCCGCGGGTCTATATAACATTACAACCTGCTTGAAAATAAACGAACCCCCAAAACATGCGACAAGAAATAATTGCACACAGCTGGTGCAAGGAGCTATCATTTTCGATTGACAACTCTCACGGTCTCGATCACGCAAAAACAGCTCGCACCCTTTTTGGCTGCAAACAAGAGACTGACTTCTTTCGTCATAAACGAACCTGCACGGTTTTTCTACAATTCCTGCATTTATAACACACATTTTCGACCAGAAGTGAATTTGACTAACGCACTCATTACCAAGAATTTCAATAACCAGTTTAATGCACAATTACTTTGAGTCTATTCTGTGCTGATCTACATTCAAATTCCACTTTTTTTATACGATTTCGTTTCGCGTTTTCCATGGCGTTCGCTTTGACCGTGTGACTCACTTTTGTCATACAATAATTACTGGATTTTTAATTCAATTTTTAGTTTTTATGTAAAAATTTTTCCGTAAACTATCTAAACATTTCTAATAGTCCACCAAAAGGTGTATCCTTTTTATTTCATTTTCTCTTTCTACTGGTATTCAAGGACTCGAGTTTGAGAAACTCACAGAGATGCAAAAACAAGGTTAAAGAAGACGAAGTTAAAAAATGTACAAAAAGGGTACTGTGAGACAAAGAAAAGGAAAAGGAAGAAAAAAGGTTGTGGTATGGACTTTGCAGTATGCAGCATACTTCTAACTTCAATTCAAAAACGTGGCATGGCGATGTTATCTGACAACCACCTGGTCTGGAAAACCGCCACTGAAGATTATGACTGCAATAACAGTCTTCTCAGAGCTGGAGACTCTCAAAGAAGACGGGAGACGAGCAAGAAAAAATATCTCTCACTTTCTCAGTTACAGCTTCTTACAGGAAGAAAGGCCACGACTTTTTCACAACTATTGCACAATGGACGCAAGACACGCCCTTAACGCTACCTCAGGCCCCACCCCTTTTTTAGCATTCAATTTTTTTACAGGTTAGTTCTCATATGTTTACGTTAAATTTTTCCACTTTTCAAATTTGAAAACCTTAATTCGCCAGACTTGTAATGTGCTAACAAATGTGAAATTTTCTAGCCTCATTTAATAAAGAGGAACTGTAGCTCGAGAGAAAGTTAGGGAATAGGATGACGCTTCTTTACAGAATCGTGAAACAGTGTAATAATGACAGGGAACAATTTCTTTGGTTTGTGACAAAATGAGTTTGGGTTACTCATCAAAGGGAGGGGGCAAAAAAGTGCGGAGAATAGCATGTCAAAGGACAATAAATGCCCCTTTCTGTACAGATAAAGGCTTGGACTAAATGACGTGTTTGTAAAAGAAGGAATGACCAAAGAGGCGAAAGACGGGGATTCTGGGCATGGAAACATCCCACAAAAATATGGGTTTTATTTTTTATATAGTTTTGTTGCTAGTAACCGATCTGTTTTCCTGCATTTCTACTTTCGCCTGCCTCATTTTCTTGTAGGTTTAAAAAAAAAAAAAAACACAATAACTTGAGCCCAATCATACAAGGCTTTCATGTCACCGTGGTAAAGAAAATGGTTTAAACTCTCTTGGAAAAAAAATTAACAAAAAACTCCTGAAAGAGTCGAGTACAAATCCTTTGCGTGGCTCAACTCAATTCGTGAAACTTTTCAATTTCTTTATTTTTCATTTTTTTTCTAAGGGAGAAGGACGAAGAGAAATTTCAGAATGAAAAGCAGGAACAATGTACGGTACCACAAGATAAAAAATTACTTTGGAATTCTTGGCACAGATGACTAGTTGCAGAGAAGGCCATTGTTATGGTTACTTAGGCCAAAGGACACTGCTTAACACGTTTGCGTGTCGACTGGCAGTCATTATTCCAACACAGCACAGCTTTTCGGCAAAGATGACGATTCCTGCGACTCCCTTTTGCATTATATGCCAAGAAAATGCATAATATGTAAAAGACATGCTAGCAAGTGACCATAGCGATTCTGCCAGCAGGTTTTTCTCACCGAGTTGCCACAATCACGAGTTGCTGAAAGGTCGTTGAGTACGAGTAATACACCGTAATTTCTCCAGAACAAAGAAATTTTCCACTTTTCGAAGCTTTTATACGCAAGGAAAAATTCAAGAACTAATCAATAATAGTTAAGGTACTGTAATTCTCGTATCATTCAAAAGTGTTTAGAAATGCTTCAAATTTGGAATTATTTTCAACAGAAGGGCTACTACCTACTGCGCCTTAATTACTCAACGCATTATTAAAATTACTCAAAATTACTCAAAGCTACATTTTTACAATAAAGATAGTACCGTAAATAAGTTCAAAGGTAAGTTAAGCTAAAGCAATCAGAACCTTTTGCCTCAAGGCAAATTCGACGTTTAAGGTTACCTATTGAATTCCGACCTCTTTCCTCTGTTCTAGCTTATGGAGTTTCGCTTCAAAGTTGAATCCACCATATACAAAGAAGAATAAAGCAGTAGATGAAACCGTAAGAAGTCGAAATTTGAAAAGGAGTCTAAGCCTTTAACTTCTAGCTCATTTTTAACCTAAATAAAAAACTAAAGTAATTTTTCCTGAAAGAAAATAGTTAACCTTACAAAACTGATCCCTGTTAATAACAGCAAGCTTTAGACCTAAAATGATAGGCTATATCTGTGCAAAATTTCTCGAGGATTCGAGATCTGAAATCAGATAGAACCAGCACAAATTTCCCCAACCTTATAAAAACAAGTTTTGTGACACACAGCGCTATTAACCTCTTCCCCCTCTCTCCCTTTTTCTCTCTTTTAACCCCTTAGCCCCTACACCTAGCTCATAAACAATTTCACTGTTGGGATCCAGGGTTGATTCGCCTTGCAATACTTGCGAAATTCTCCATTCCCCCAAATCCAGACAAATTGAGGGAAGATTTTATGTTCCGGAAAACCTTCTTCAAGTCATTTAACCAAATGACCTATCCTAATATTGACCCTTTTGCCCCTCCTTGTCTTCTCTACCACCATTTTCCCTCCAAATGCGCTACACGGGCCCCACGAGGGTTGAAAGGTGTTTTGGCACAGGAGTTTCAAACGTGCTGAAAGTGACTTGACATTTCGGCCCCATTTAAAGCCTGCGAAAACGTGAATTAAAAGCTTTTCATGTGTAAGACTTAATGAGAAATCGTGTGTGGAAGAAGAAACCTGAAAGCTCCTCCTACGCACGCGCTTATTTGCAGTTTATGCAAATGTGCCTTAACAGGCAGGAATAGATTCAAAACACCGCTTCACAGCTACAAACCAAAACATTGCTGGTAGAGTGGAATAAGAAATTAAAAAAAAAAATCTTTTGCATAAGGAATCCTTTTGAGACGACGTAAATAGTCTCATAACTCTTTCCAAAGAACACAAAAGACTGTAGAGGAAACTACCCTTTGGGTGAACAAATAAAAAAGTTTCCCTCCCATTTTTGGAACGGTCTTTTGTTACAAACGAAAATTGAATCTGTGAATTACCTCAAATTACACAAGACAAATGTCTTCTTCACTGGAACTTCCCCGAAATTAGCTGTAATGTTTCCCTTCCTTATATGAACTCCTCTAATTTGCCAAAAATGTCTTCATTTTCCCCTTCTCGAATTTAGCCATTCACCGATTCGTTACGAATCGCTTGCTCCCGGAACTAGGAAAACCACTGCAAAGAAAATTACAAAACCTAAAATTTCAACTATCATGAACTAACATTGAAATGGATTATAGTTAAAGTAATACTGAACTCACGCGAGTAAAAATAAATTAAATCAACCTTACTTTAATACAATGTATTATTTTTACACTTATTCAATATTTTTTGCTCTTTCAGTGCTTCAATATTTTGACAACGGCTTTAATAAATGTTTCCATGGCACGAAACAAAAAAACTCAAGGCGGGAAAACCCAAAGCTACTTAAACAAGGGTGACAATTGAAAAAAGCAACAGACAGAAGCCGAAATTCCCTTGCCCGGGTAATTGGAAGAGATTCTATTAAGGGTAACAGATTCAATAGGCAAACAATAGTCCAGGCCGCTTTTCGGTTCCTCAATAAGAACCGACTTACGTATACAAGGGCTTCAAGGGGGACAACGCTGATGGAATTTAATTAAGCGGGCAAACAAAACTGTCGCGTGCCTTCGGATGAGAAGAAGATCTCCCTTTCTCTCTCACTATCCCCTTCTCTGGCTCTTCTTTCCGTCTTCGAACCTTTTATGTAGAAAATCCCTTATTTCGCTATATACACGGCTCTTTATCCCTTTTATATAGCTTGACAATTCCTTGGCCCTTGTCGTGTCTCAGTGACAAAAAAAGATGTCCCCGGGACACAACTCAACCCCTTTTTGGCCCCCATTTCACCCCTCAGCCCCCATAAACTTTCCATAGTTCCTAAAACGAAAAAATTCATTTTTATTGAGGACAAAATTCAATAATTATAGGAAATATTATACAACAGGATCCGAGCATTTTTTCATCCTTTCACGTCCTGAACCCTCCACGCTTGCATCGCAAAAGCCATAAGCTATAACACAGGAAACGAGTCGAAGCTCACTAGATAATTTTGAACATCAAATCTGCCCGCAGGCGAAAGGCTGAGGTTGTGTTTTGATATAACTAACAGACACAATGGCCAACGCATTAGCTTTCTGCAAAAACAGGTCCTCTAACTTGCACGGTTGTCGTTCGGTAGTGAAAATTCAAAGGCACTGAAAATGTGTCATTAAGAATAGTCAATGAGTCCTCGAAACCGAATGTTCTACGCTAAATTAGGCCAAAACGATAAAAACTCAAATACAGAAAACTTCTCTGAAAGGTATAAAAACCCAAACTGAAATTTTAAGCAAACCTATTAATAAATAAAAATTCGTGTTTTTTCATGCGAAGTATGGACCCATTTATAACTTTCTTACGAGCTATAAGTCATCGCCTTCCGAATCTTCTCGAGGCTTATGAGCACACGGGCCTTTTTGGCCCAACAAATGTAGCTTTGCCTACTGTGTGGTTCGTACAGTGCACAGTACCTCCTCATCCCCCAAAGTTGGCCTGACTAGCCGCCTGGCCCGCCATTCGACCATCAGTATTGCCTGGGATTCGATGAGCGACGGACAGGAATTGGCTTTTCGCTCCAAAGTGCACAGTGCCCGAAAAACACCGGCTCAAAATTTCCTCAAGAATTCTTAGCTAAGCCTAGTAGTGAAGAGTCATTCTCAATCGGCAGTTTTACCCTAAAACGGATTAAAAATAGGAATAAAAACTCAAAGTATCCGATCTGGAAAGCCAAATTTTGCTTCACTCACGTGCGGTTTGATTAAACTCGCTTGAATTATTTTCCAGGTAATACTTTCAAATTCACTCTTGCGTTACTGACTTTGATTTTTAATACTTCGAGATTTAATTTATAGCCAGTTATTTTTACCAATTTTTTTTAGCTCGTAAGTGAAATCAGATCGTAATAAAACAAATTTTAGCTAGTTTTCCCAATAAGATATTTTGGCTGTAAAACTGAAGATTGTTTATTAATGAAGACTGTATGACGAGGCTCAAAGGAGACCACGCTGGAAGACGGAGAACTAAATGCTTTTAGCTACTCATGATGGGGGCATAACCAGTCCCTCCAATCCAGTTTTTTGCGGTGTTGTTGCACTAGAAGTGTGTAGATATGGATACGTAAGCATAGATCAGAAACTATTATTTGGGCCAGGGATTGAAATTCAGGCCCCAAAAAACTCATTAAACTACTTGTAAGTTCAGAAGAATACGGAGTATCTTGCTCAAAGGAAAATTATTTATTTTTGCTTTTAAATAACTGTTTTTAAACGCAAGAAAAAAGAACACAGGATTTTTTATGTAAAGGAAGAAATAAAAAAGCGAGTTCTTCCCCTTGCGATGATTAGCTCATTAATCAAAAGGTTCCCAAACAGGTCTCGATGTCAAATTCGGGGATTGCAGTAGTTAATTTCCCATGATATCTTGATATACCAGGGTTTAAATCATAAGCTTTGAGCTTGTTTGGTGCCTTTAAGAATTTCGTTCCTTGTTTTGTAGGTTTCTCACAATCGGGAATTCTGGGAACCAAGACGAGCACAATTAATTATGTAAAATTTGGGTGAATCGTACACAGTGAACAAGTTTGCTTCGAAATATCCCGACGTAGTGCTCAGTGTGGCTTATAAACGTGAAATAATGTCGGAACTGAACATATCTTACCGATTGGCGAGCTGAACCACGAATAAAAGGCTCGAAAAAAAGGAATAATTCAGTGTTCGCCCTCGAAAAACGTGCAAACGTGTGGAAACTTGGAGTAATGTCGTAAGCCTTTGGAATATATAATTTACTGTAACGCAAGAAAAGACAAGTGATTCGGTGCCATGGTCAGACACTTGACTTGCAGGTCACTTCCGGTGGCCGGATTACGGGTACAGCTCCATCTCCTCGTCTCGGCGCTGGTACTTTGGCCAGTACACGCAAACTGGATGTAAGTTCAATCTTTATAACAAATCATTCCCAATTTTTATCACCACTTTACATTTTGCAAAAAGAAACAGTGATGAAAGTTGAAGGCTAGCTGCAACTCTTATGGGCGAAACATTAAAGTTCTCAGGCGATTGTGCAGTAAATATTTTTTTTAACAAAAAGCCCCTGAGTGTAATGTACGCATGCATATTTTATTTAAAATTTTTTATTTTTTTTTTAAAGTCCTTATAAATTTTTTTCTTAAGAAATAAATTTCTTCAGGTTTTAACAGCTTCATTTTTTATACTTTCTTTGAAGCTATCAGTAGTGACAAAAGCTTCATAAAAGTTAAGGAAGGAACTACGAACATGTTCTCATTATGAGAAAGTGTGGCCTAGTTAATTAAGGTTCGGTCTTTATTATGGTAATGTGAGACATTCTTGTGTCTAGCAACTTTCCTGTTATTGTTTGTCAGTTTGGCATTGGTCCTTAATACACTTAAGCAAGCTTTGTACGCTTGACTTGTGCCTTTCCGACCTACCTCAAGGTAATCGAGTGATCTTGCATGTTTAGCGTCCAAAATACTCGTAAATAAACCTTACTCTCGAGCCCAAAATAACCAAATCTTGGCAAAAATTCTTCAGATTCGTCTGGTAAAAATGCTAAAAAAGCAGCAATAAACTAAATTTACTATAAAAAAAGCAAAGATATTTGACACAAAATTTATGCAAAAGCGGAATAATTTTATAATAAACTTTGACGGTTTCGATTGTGTAATCTTCAAACGTACCAGAGAAAGGAAATTCCTGCTAAAGTCGTTAGCTTTACAGCCCCAGCTTTGGGCTGAAAAGTGTCTTAAAAATCGTCTTTCAATTGAATTCCTGGCGCATTTTCACACGCGCAATCCGATTTTGCTTTAAACTGTGAAATTAGCGTAACTCCTCTCTTAACATCCCAACTTCCTTTTTCTCGCTGTCCATACCAGCTTTCCAGCAGGATTTTGAACCTGTGATTCAGAAGCCTATAAAACCCAGAACCTGTAACGAATTTTGGGGGTCCCTTGCAGCGTCTTTCGGGTTTTCGGGCAGGTTCCTTTTCAAGTTTCGGGGTAAAGGTAACAATAATGCATCGAGGATTGAAAACTTCCTTGGGCATTTCACGCGAAGACGTCTCTGAAGGCTTGCAATAATTCGAGTTTTACGTCCACTGTTGTCATATCCAAGTTGGCTGCGGTTCTTCAATGTTTCACGTATCCCAAAAGAGAAAGAATTTTTCGAGTGCTTGTTGTCTTAAGGGCAGCAGGATTTCTTGGCCTTTTGTCATTTCTTTGGTATACGTCTCTCATGCCTGATTGCTTATGGATTGCGCACCAGGATGTCCTTTTTCTAGCTCCGTGCTTTACAACCCAAGTATCACTACAGAACCCAAATTCCAATGTTACAAGCTTACAAATGACCTCCTAATACACATAAAAGCCAAGCTCTTGAGCGAAAAACACCCAATAAATTCGCAAAGCTTTAACCCTGAATTTAAATCAGCGCAGGAAGTTGCCATTGATCTCTACATCAAGCTTGAAAGCCCAGGTTACCAAGAGTCATAAAATAGAGATTGCAGGCATAAATATGTTACAAGATGACCAAAACTTGCTTGAAAGTTTCAGCGCTTGGAATATTCTAATTAAGCTCTTGGTCGCTCGTTAAGTTTTACACCATCCCGGGCCATAAAAGCGACATTATTTCTATTAAAATCAGGCTTCAATCGGTTTATGGAGCTTCTGAAACTCTTTCTAAGTACAAACTTTGCGTTACCATTGTAAAGTCGGCGTCAAAAATTCTTTCAACGTTTCTTCCGAGATGGTTCCATCGAATTTTGGGTACGAGTAGATTGGGGGTAAACATTAATATCTTAATTAATATCTAAACATTATTATCTTAGTATCTTTAGGCTTAATGAGCAATAATAAACGAGACTTGCGTTTAGAAAAACTATGCGAAATTTTGATATTCGCCACCATATTCGATGTGAATCAAATATTCATGTAACGGCTTTCGTTCTTAATATAGCTCCGCTACTTCAATAAATGACCATTCACATAAATACAAAAGACGAATTTGAGTACTTCATAGCGTTCAAAAGAAAATAAAGGAAGATCGAATTTGGTCTCCTGGGCGCTTCGTTCGATACCATAGAAAGACAATCCATGGCGCCGGAACTTGATCACTTTCATTTTCACTATTCCGAACAAGTCCTATTAGACACTGCAATTAGCTGTCTTTTTTTTTTTTAATCCAGCTAGCTAATCGAGTTCTCAAGTTTAGGAAGCGTAAGTCTGACCTGTCTAGTCAATCGTCTGTATGCCCATTTTTTTTAACGTCCTCTCGGTATCTGTACATTGTTCTCTTCTTTCTGCTCTCTCTTGATCCACGTTTCTTCTTTTCTATTATAGGTACTTGGGTTTAGTAGGAGTGTCACCTTTGCAACAAGACCCCAGTGGCTTAGTTGGCGGTCCGGATCAACAGCAGATGGATTTGACCCCGTCAGCTAAATCTATTTGTGCTGCGTTACCGGGTCTGGTATCACGGCAGATCGAAGTGTGTCAGAGTCATCCTAATGCGATTCATTCCGTGTCCGACGGAGCCCGCAAAGGCATACAACAATGCCAGTACCAGTTCCGGAACGAACGGTGGAACTGTACCACCAAAGCTGAACAAAACGTCTTCGGAGCCACGTTGGAACGAGGTAACATTGTCAACACCTCCCTCCAACCTAATCTCTGAAAAGAAGTCGACCTTTTTTTGGAAAATCCACACATTGAACATTCAACCGTGAACGGCCGATGTTGAAAGAAAAACCTTTTCCTTTCTGTACCTTGGCTTTCTTTCATTTCTTTCATTTCGAATTGATACATCACTTCGAACAGTGAAACTCCAGTTCAGAGAAAGGAAAACGGCTATCGCTTGAATAGAGCGTGTTCTTTCTCGCTGCGACTAAATTAGTGTAGTACGGAATATGTCCTCTGAATAGCCACAAGATCAATTACGGCTGCAACAATAATGCAGGACAATGCAACGGACCCATAAATAAAACCTTGCATTTGTGAATACGAGCAACTTTGGAGGGCGCCCAACGCAAACTATTGTAGCGAGACAATGCTAAAGACCAAGAAGCAATTGAAACGCATGCTATTGTGCTTACAAGTTTTTGGAAGTCTATTCCAACCGAAATTAATCATTTCTGTACGAAAAATCTTTTGAAATATATTTCTTATATTTTGAGATATATTTTGAAAAATATGTTTTATAGCAGCGCCAAAAACGTTACTACTGACTGCTAGGAAAATTTCCAAGAATTCAGTTTTCGCGCTTTTCTAGTTTTCACCCAATGCCCAAACGAACCTGTCTTCCAAATCTATAACAACTAGATGCAAATATAAAGCTCACAAGAACATTCAAAAGTTCTGATTTTTGTTACCTCTCGTTACAATGCTTTGGAACACAATAAAAACGTCATTACAGCCAAGATGAACGCTTACAACTCCTAAAAAGTTCCCCAACCATGACATTATACGGAATTAATTCGTAACTACGCGCAGGAGCTCCGCACTTGGTTAAAGTACAGCTCATAAAAATGAAACTTAAAATACGCATCTTCATTACGCCAACTATTTAACTCCGTTTTCCGGGGTTCTTGCAGCCAACATCACTTAAAAAGCCCTCCAAAACTCTTTTAGTAGAGAACCATCTAATTATAAGACCTTAAGGCTAACTGCAACAAAAACTATCTTTATAAGCATCCTTTTTGACGGCTTTCTGAGATAAAAAGTCCCTTAGCCTGTCCCTTAGCAAGCAAAGTTTTTATCTGTAACCTGTCGCAAGGCTCATTAGTCTTGTTCAAGTGTCGCAGGTTTTCCTGGACGTCGTGTACAGTACAACGTAAAAGACCTGGTGTGCGAGATAGAAAAGACAGCGCCTAAAGCTGCAGGGAGAAAAAAATAAAAAAAAAATGCAAAGGGACGAAAGTAAACGAGAGCGAGAGAAAGGCTATCATTAGCTGCGAAGCATCGTTAGCTTACTTACAAGACCTCCATTAATAGAAATAGAAGCTATAAGATCCTTAATACCCTCTCCCCGTGAACTTTACCTACAACACCAGCGAGCACTAATCATTCAAGGTAAAGTGACATCTCCGGATACCCCAGCTGCTTAACTAACGACTCAGCACAAAAAGAAGGCAACAAGTCGCTCCACCGAACGTCACCAGTCCGCCAAAAAGGCCTTAACATCATTACTTACAACTTAATAGCTCTTCCAACCAAATAAAACAACAATCCATAATTAAAACATATAAACTTACCATTACAAAAAGACTGATAATTTCCTACAAATCAACAAAAGTGCGTAAAAATAGAAACATTTGACAATACAAAACTTTAAAAAATTTCGCATTACTCGAAGGACTTATTTCGTATCCACTGCTAAAATCCACCTCGAACGAAGATTTAAACTTTCTAAAGATAGCACTGAAGATCCCAGTGACGTCACGGAATTCTTGACAGACTATGAAAAATGTACTTTGTTTCACGTTGAGTCACGGGCACAGCTATTGTAAACAATTTTCTTTCCTACAGGTGATCGGAAATTGCTACATTACGGTTGGCTCACGGTACAGTGACGTCACCCGATTGATTTGGTGCCTTTTTTTTCAGCATTATCCTCCATGTGGGTCTTTTTTGCAAGGGAGTGACCACACTATTATCTAGTCACGTACCATTGAACTCGAACATTCCAAACTGGGTCCGGATACCGGCCCAAAAAAGAAAACAGCAATGATTCTTTTTTAGGGATTCCACACGATGTGGACGTCTGGTGACGTCACAATAGCTGCAACCAATATCCTTGAAAGCAGGAGAGAATGACCAAACCTTCTTAACGTTGTTTTAAAAACAATTGCAATCACGCAACATTTCAACCCGCCTTGATCGCAATGGAAACAGCATATTTCCATTGGCTAATACGATCGTTTCATTGCGTTTTGATACTAAAACAAAACTTAAAACAAACAAAAAAGTAAAGATCCCTTGCTTTTCCAGTAATACTAAAACCCATTGCGCTTTCATGTAAGTACTGGCCAGTATACACTTTTATTTATATCCAAAACCTGCTGCGTTTTATGACTTCTCACGAGTCGAAAAATTGTACTAAGAATTTCTTCTTAAGGGGAAAAAAACTGAAAGGAAGTTACTACATAGTTATAATTTCCTTTCGAAACTATGCCATTCCTGCCAGAAACTAAAGCAAAAAAAGCTAGGAAAAGGCAATATTATGAACTGATAACAGTCCAGCGACCGCAGTTGTGTTGTCTGGGATGTGTAGAGGCCACTGCCCAGGTGGTCTTAATGAAGACATGGAGAAGTATCCCGCCTTTTGGTATTCTTTGGGTGTGTGCACCTCCCTCTCTGAATTAAAGTCCAAGTTCATCGAAAAATTAAGACAGGAAAAAAGAAAAACACACATAAAAAGCCAAATTTACACGCAGGATGCACCTGCGCCATTCTAACCCCCAATCTCGCAAGTGCACTTTTGGGTGGCCTTGTCACTTCGTCCCTGCTTATTATTGCTCCTACCTTAAGATGCAAAAGATCACGATAGTAGCTTTCAAGATTACAAGAATTTAATACTATAACAATATAAAGCCCAAACATGAGTAAATAGAGATAAACTGCCAACAAAATAACTCTTGAAATCAGAACAGATTAGAAAATTAGCCTTAAAAAAGGATAAAGTAATTTGAAAACATAAAATCGATAACACAATCAGGGCATTTACAATAAAATCTCAAAGCTTAATTTCCTATTCACTGAGACAATTTCTTTAGATTTAACGTTGTCTATATAATTCACATTTTTTTAAACCCTTCAATTCGAATAAAAGCCGCGTTTACTGTCAATTATTCACAACTACAAAACAGAAAAATGCTTCTGTATTCAAAGTATACAAATCGTTTCAAATGTCCCATACATGAATGCAAGAGCAATGAAGTATAGCCCTCAATAAAGAAGAAAAGCATCGACAAAATTTGCGGAAAATGTGGACACTCTCTGAGCAATGAAGACATGACTCTTTCCTTTTCTCCTTGTACAGCGATTTTTTCATGACTTCATTTGTCCTTTTTTTGTTTTTACTGTCTTTGAACGAGAGAAAAAGACCTGTTGGTAATTGTCTCCGGGCCACGCTCTCTTCTATTCACCTTCCATCTCACGGTAGAACAAGAGTAGCTTTTTCTTTTTCTCCCCATTTTTTCGAGTGGAAAAAAGTATCTGGGTTGGTTGCAAGAAAGGTATAGCAAGCGAGAGAGAACGATGTTTAACATGTTAGATTGGTCGAGATGTTGGAAGCAAAAGGAGGAGAAGAAAACCCGAGCTGCCATTTGCATGCCAAAGAGACGTTGATGAGCCGAGTTTCACATCCTTTAGCGAGAGACCCCCCATCTTTTTCCCCAAAAAAAGAGCCACCTTTTTGTTTTCCAGGGCTATTATAACATGTATTGTGTTACTTGAACTTTTATTTCCACTTGACTTCTTTGTCTTTAAAGAACTCAACTGGATAACCCAGCACAAAAAGAAACAAACCCCCCCAAGGCTCTAATTAGTTTACCTTTGTCTTCGATTCTGCTTAATCAGGACACAGCTTTTCCTATGCGAATAAGCCTTTATGGCGACATCGGACAACTCCATTTAAAAGCTTTGCATTTTAAGCTTTTACATTTCCCCCCAAATCTAAGCCATACGGTTAGGTTACGCAAAACTAGGGTATTAGCCACTTTATACTCGTTATTCCATGGAGTCTTCGCCGTATGTTTTAACAAACCAGTCTGTAAACGGCGAAATATTGCCTTGGCTCATAAGTTCTGGGACACTTTTCAACGTAAGTCAGTCACTTTTAGTGCCATGACTTATTGACCACCTGATTCATTCCTGTTGAAGCGTGGAGTAAGTTTATAATGCCCAGTAAGCGTAGCTAAAATGTCCACACTTTTGTACAAAAATGCTTGGGAACAAGTTTTTGACCAAAGCGCTTGGTTTTGTTGTGAAATGCACACTACCAGGAGCTTTTCTTCCTTTTGGCCGACCATAAATCCCTGCAAACGGGTGGAAGGAGCTTATGCACTATAATTTTCTTAAGAGTATCCCTATCGTTGGAAATTGAGTAGGCGGGGCTTATGGCCCAAAACTGGGTGCAAGATGGATCACACGGCTCATAAATTTGCTCTCTCAAGTGGGTACTCGCTCTCTCTCGTTCTGTCTCTCTTTTCTTTGATCGCACATGCCCATTGCACATGTAACAGCTTTTTTACCCCCCAAAAGTGTAACCACACTTCTTTCCAAACCCACAAAACATACAAGACTCTTTAAAAGCATTCCCTTTGGTTTATTAAAACATTTCCTGAAAAGCTACTCACAAGTGATGTCTCGTTTTTAGTACCCTCGGCTTAAAAGCCCGCATTTTTTGTTATTATCCAAATGTACTGATCAATATTTGCACATTTTTAGCGCGTATGCTGGTCATGCAAGATTACAATGGTGATCACGCCTCTTTTCGCTCGAATTCCGTGACATTTTCGGCTGCTCTGGTCTGATTTTAATAGACAAACTTTTAAATTGCAAAATATGAAACTGGCTGGTAAATTCTGGGACAGTTTGCCGCTTAAGTCTGTCAGCTGTAGTGCCGGGACTTATTGGCCACGTTCAAATGTTGCCTTCTGGTGTTTCAAACCTCCAAAGCTTATGCAAACATTATTAGATTGCTATCTCCTTCTACTATGTTACTACATACTACGAAATTCAAGCTTAGTCTCACCGAGCAAGTGCATTACATTAAAAATGAGGCGTCACCGAAACAGAAAACATAGAGAAATTAGTCCTGCGTTGCGTAAACAACACATTTGGAGCATTAAAAGCGACAGTACTGGCTTGTTTAGGCCAAACAGAAGGCAATAATTCATAGGAAGCGTGGTTCTGAGCTCAAAGAAGGCCGTAAATGCGCTGCTTGTCAAAATATGTACAAAATCGCACAACAATTTTGAAAAATGTCTTCCATCCTGCCCGGCATTTAACCATAGTTTCCTTCCCTGACTTGAACACGTCTAAAATAGTTTGGTTAACCATTCGTAGCCGACGAAGGGAGAGTACTCGCAAGCTAATGGGCAAGTTATCCCTTTGATGAGTGATTGCCCACGCCTGCAGAATCCTGACTCATCTATTCTTAGCCTCCTAGCGGCCTTTTCGTCATCTTATTGTCCTGCGCTATAAATTAACCGCAAAATAACACAGTACACGTACCCAGTTTACGCTAACGCGCCCAAGTCGGTCCATTTACGGGCAAACCGCCGAACGTAAACAAAGGTTTCACCCCTTTCCTCACCCCTTTCGCGGCGTCCTCTTGGTTTCTGTATAAAGGCTTGAAGTACACCGTAAGCTAACTTCCTTCAGCGAATCTCGTGACTCAGCGTATCCCTCATTTTTCTTTTTCTGAATTTTCCGTGATATTCCCGATCACAGGTCGTGCAAAAAGCTTTGGTTTTGAGCTTAGCCCTGCCCAAAATGCTCATTAACTCCCAATCCGAGTCTTCTTGTTGGAATTTTTGGGTTTCGTTTTGATTAGGGAGTGTGTAGGGGTCTTGGATTGTATATCCACGTCTATAAAGGCACAAAACCCATTAACTAACGTTGATTAACATTCTCTTCCTTGGGCCAAGTTTTTATTTCCCTCTTATTTCACTTTTTCCCGCCAAAATCTTCTGACTCACGCTTCCTTAATTAAGTACTACCTTTTAGAACTTCATTAAGGAGTCTTTTTTCTGAAGCTACGGGATAAAAGCCCATAACTCGAACATCGTAAAGCGCATCCTTGAACATTGTTATCGTTATCAGACTCGTTTTTTATCCTTTTGACATCATAATGAGCGTTGTGTCCATTTTCCGCAATTAGTGCGGCGTAATTCATTCCCTATAAATAACTTCTCATTGTTTTAGGATCTCTTAAAACCTCAAGAATTACATTTTAGTACATTACCGGCTGATATTTGTACTAACGTTTCAACTTACAAAATCTAATTTCGATTGAAGATAAATCTGAACCATAACTCAATGTTGCCACAACTCTTGAATTGTAATGAAGTCTGAAAATAGTGCCAAAACTTTTATTCTGTAGCAAAAATTATTAAAAAAATAATATTTCTGGAGTAAGGAGTTTTAATTTTGTTTCGTTTCTTTCGTGATTTTTCAAGGATGTTTCTAGGAAAACAAATTAACCTAACGTAATATTTCTTAGGACAACTTTTAAAAGGACAATCATTAGGAGCATTAAAACTCGCGAAAATAAAGCGTCCCCAGGAAGAAAATTTTCTCGAACCTAAAGTCATTTTGCCAGTTATCACGTGTGTGGTCCCGGGTGGGAAATTTTCAAGCGAAAAAGGGCTGGGTTCTGAAACTGTACAATATTTTGAGCTCGGAGTTGGGAAAGTGCACTGAAAGCTTGCTGGTCTAATTACTAGTCTGGCAAACACCTCCTAGCCAACGCCTGCTTAATTACAGTATATTTGATTTCTTTCTCTGGCTTGAAGCATTCGAACAACTTTTTCCCCCCAGAATGCCATATGCTCGTAAACTGGCTTTCTTTGTCCCACTGTTTTTCACCCAAAATACTGGGTATGATCTATTCCACCGATTTTCAGAGTTGGTCCTCGAAAAGTGGTGAGAAAGAGAATGCTTGCTTTCAGCCAGGTAAAAAGACAAAGAGCAAGAAGGGGAAAAGGTTTTGTTAACTCTCGGTCTATATGTGAGTGTGTGTGTGTGGCTGTGGGCCCAAGGAGCGAAATCGTGACGAATTGGCCCAGGTAGGAACTTTCAAGCGGCCTAATGCATGCTGCGTTTATAGGCAAAAAGGGAAGAAAATACGACGAAAGGTTATCATAACGTTGGACTGGCTGGCAGGAACACCAATGCGTTTCGGGGGTCACTTCCAAGATTACACCTTTCAGAAGACTCAAAAGCCTTTGCCTACATGCCTCAGAATTTCGAGCAGTTATGTCGCTTTTTGCCCCTTAAAATGCAACCCGCATTTTTTGACAATTTCTCCCACATGCTTAGTTAATTCCTAGTTATTGAAAGTCAAGGCTAAATTCCGCTGTTCTCTTAAGCTTTCTATTTTTTCATGATTTCAAAACATTTCAAGAAAATTAAGGTAGACTGCGAGTTACGCGAAACGCAAATCGACCGTTTCTTTTGAAGGGGCAAGCTGAGAAGAGAGTACCCGTTTTTTACGCAGCAATCACTCGAAAAAGAGGCTTCAGAGAAAGACTCCAAAGGAGCACGGACACTGGAGGAGAGAGACCTCCGTGGCTCTGTCCTCTTCTCCAGCGGAGTTTCCAATTTCCCACGGTTGTCGTCACCGATTTACGCCCCACGATCTCTTTTTCTTGCCGTCAAAGTCCTGTTATGATGGATGGCCAATTTATAATGTGCTTTTCAATTCTTTTTTCCTTGCCTATCGAGGGGAGATCATGCTGGAAGTTGGTGATGAAAAGAAGCGAAGAACATTATGATTATTAGTTCGGAAAAGTCAGGAAGTACACACGCGACTTAGAGACCACTGCCATAAAAATTTTTTAACCTAAGAAAAGTACAAAATAAACATCAATGAATTTCAGACCATTCAAGGTTGAATAAAATTCCAATTAGCTTGCATTTTTAGGGAATGTTACAGACTAAATTTGACAGACTACATCGATAAGGATTGCTGTCAACGCATATTGCACAAAAACAGCATTGTGAGCAAGATTGCCACCGAAAACCTTCAACTGCAAACTCAAGCAATTAGCTTATTACAGCGTAATCCTATTATGTGCTGTTCGTACGTACCAATTGCAAATTCCTCTCCAGAAACTCGATCTACCTTCCATTCGCTCAAGTTGCATTTCATGTCTTGAACCTTAACTCCGCTTCTATAATGTCCGCTTCGACCTCCCCATATCATTTGTTAAAAAAATAGAGAGGATTATGAAAGAACTCGAAGAATGTTCCCATCACCGCCGCGAACAGGGCGTTTTGAAAAGGCCGAGAGAAAAAGCCGGTTCCGAAAAGCTTTGCATGTTTATCATGGCTAAGACTAATACAAGGGAGCTTTCAAAGATTGAGAGGACGGTACACACACTTTTGTCCACCGAATAAATAGTGTAACTTGATTCCTTCGCCCATCTTTCTCTCCATCAGTCTCAACAAGACAAAGTCGCTCTCTCAAGTCCACGCACAACTTTTTCTGTTCCTTTTAAAGCCAACCCTGTTTTATTCGGCATTCAAGCAACAAAAAGAAAAAACAAAAAAAAAGGAATTATATATATCCTCTTTCGCAAAAAAAGGCTTCCTTCCCTTTTTTTCACAGTCCACACACATCGACATCAAGCTGAGCTAATCAACTTGATTGGCTGCGATAAGCACGAGGAAGAAGGGTTTTATACTTCGGTCAATGAAGCCGTAGCTCTTTGGTGCAAGGTAACCAATACCAGCTCGCTACAACGCAATTTGAAACCGTTGTCTGAATCCTTTCGTTGAACCAGGAAGGCTTGCTTTCAATATCTCCCCCTATTCTGGTAACACTCGTATAAATAATACGGAATTTATGGACCGGGCGCATGAAAGGCAAAGAATGTATGGAGATGAACGTCGATTTCTTTCTAAACTGGAATCCTTTTCAATTCTCTTCCTCAAATTATTTTCCCATTGCTTAAGCCACTATGAAGCGTGTTTGACTTTTGTTCTTTTCGAAAAAGAATGCTTGAAAGCTGCATTGGTGATTCATTCCATGTTTGTGATTGGATTTCACAGGAAGCCGGGAAACTGCGTTTATTTATGCCATCACCAGTGCCGGCGTGGTTCACGCTGTAACCCAAGCTTGTAGTTTGGGTAATTTAACGGAGTGTTCCTGCGATATGCAACGCCAAGGACTGCCAACTCCTGAAGGCTGGAAATGGGGAGGCTGCAGGTATATTCCATTTTTTTTTATTTATGTATTTTTTTTAGCTGGATATCCAAAGCTAAAAGGCAGTTGAATGAGAAGGAAATGAAAAGAAATGAAGAGCATTCATTAAAAAGGCTTTTATCAAGGACCAAAGATCTTAAAAAGAAGGAGGCTGAGCACCTTCTCCTACTTCTCCTTGTAGAAGATGTGTAACAAGATTTATAGGTTGATAGTGGGCAACTTTAGAGCTTCTATTGTGTAAACAAGACCGGACATGCTCAGGCGAAACGAAGACGAGGGAGAAGTGGAAACGGGCCACTGAGATAAGATGATTGTCGGGCCAGGTTTCTCGAGTAAAATACACAGTTGTTGGATAAGGTAATTGCCAAAATGGCTCAATGCGATAAGCAAGGTTTGATGGGAGTTATAGCCGCGGGTTTTTGGGACATTTGGTCCGCTTACCACTCATCTTCCTTAACCACGGTTAGGTTACGAGCAAAACAAACGTTAGCGAATTTAGGTCAGTTTAACCAAGCTTGCGTGTCGACTGGAAGCCTTACATTCTGTTAAGTGGCTTTAAAATAAAAACGGCACACAGATTTAAAATTCTTGGCGTTTAACGTTCCTCTTGACCCATCAATATTTTAAATACGTAAATATGTTTACATGTTTTAAGACTTACAAGAGTATGCTTTGAAAAATTTTAGAAAATGAGAAATGATACACAAAAAGATGCAACATTTTTTAAAGAAATTAAAATGTTTCCATACAGATTTTAAATTCCAGCCGTTTTTAAGTATCGTAGAACACTTGACAGCTTTACAAGTCAAAGTTCTTATTTTCTAGTTTAAAAGTCAAAATTCTATTTCCTTTTTCTAGTGATAACTTACGTTACGGAATGCAATTCGCCCGACAGTTCGTGGACGCTCCAGAGCGTTCTGCTTCCAAAAAGGAGCGTAAAGTGCGACATCTGATGAACTTGCATAACAACGAAGCAGGACGACGGGTAAGTTCGTTTTACAAACGATTTGAGCTAAAAAAAAAAAAAAAAAAAAAAAAAAATGTAAAGCTACGAAAAGCTGAACTTCTCTTCCAACCAATTCTAAATATTGGCAACCTAATTTTCTCCCGATTTTTAAAAAAAGAAATCCAGTGTTATTACGATAGAAATGCAAGATTTTTCCCGTACAAAATGTAAAACACAAAAAAAAAAGCTTTAACACCTTTAATACAATTTCCGCCCCATGGAAAATAGGATGAAAGGCTGTTATGACTGTGAAAATTCCACCGTCAGCTGGTTTTGACTTCCTAACGTTACTTTCGGGGAATTTATGAGCTTGGAGCTCCTAAAACTGCCTATCTGTAAGCTATATCTAACCCCTCCACTTACTCTTAACACGGGGTTACCTCTATCCTATAAAACTGTAGTCTATAGTATCTCTGTTATATGGGGTGTGCACCTCCCAGCCTTGACCAAAGATGGATGAAAAAGGGGTGGTCTATTCCAAAGGGGTTGAAGAGATGGGAAGAGACGATCTATTGTCCGCCATTGTCATCAAAAAGCCGTTTTTATGGACACGAACATCATAGAAAATGTCATAAAAAACCCACTAGTCCGAACATCTCTTTGCTCACCATGTTATAGATGACACAGCCATACTAAATCTGGCGATGCCGTCCAAAAACCACCCAGAATTCCTTTTCTATCCATGTCTACCTAAGGAGTGAAAGAGACTGGAATGCTCACATATATTATTATAATAACATGGGATTGATTGCATGGGATATAACCGCCAAAAAAAAAAAGGATAGAGAGGGCAATTTGGCGGAGAGAAATTTTCTCAGCGTCATAGCAAACTTTGTCATCCTACGATGAGTGCGGAACTTATTTTTTTTTTCTTTTATTTGGGATTTTTACGAACCACACCTTGGTATGTCTTAACCTTCTTTTTGCGTGGTGCTTTTAGGCAATTGCTTCACTGATGAGGATGCAATGTCGTTGTCATGGAGTATCGGGTTCCTGCGAATTGAAAACTTGTTGGCGAACAATGCCAGGATTCATAGAAGTGGGCGACTTTCTCAAAACGAAATATGAATCTGCTGTTCAGGTAACAAGCAAGTTTAATTGACGATTTGTTGGCTAACGAAAGTGTGTGTTCTTTGACTTTTTTTTAAAATACATAGTACTTTATTGAGTTCTTTTTTCAAGGACAGTTAACTGGGCGGGATAAAAAAGAATCGGTCTTTAAAAGGGTTGTTTCTTTCACTCACAGGTGGCAGCCAATGTCAAGGAACCGAAACTGAAGACGAAGAAAATTAAACGCCAAGTCGCTCTTACCAAAACGGATTTGGTCCATATACACAAATCACCTAATTATTGCGTGGAAGATCCTAAGAAAGGAATACTGGGAACGACGGGCAGAATATGCAATAAAACGTCCACTGCCTCGGATAGTTGCGATTTGTTGTGCTGCGGAAGAGGCTACAACACTCAAGTAGGAGAGCTCTTTTACTTTAACCCGTGTTTTCTATGCATTTTGCAGTATATTCATCCTGAATTTACTACTTAATTAGCCTTACGAATAGAAAACTATCCACGTTGCTTTTAGCTCTTAATGTAAGAACTCAAACACCGTCTATCAAGGGAGATTCGTGATTAGACGTATTAAAAACGGCGTCGGTTATGTTCCTCATTCAAAACAATTCATCACAACTATATCAAATTCAACGTAGTTTTCTGTTAACATACCTCTTAGGGGCTTGATTTAGTTACCCACTAACCAGCGTTCTCTACTGTAAGCACTTGTAGTGAACGTAGTTATCGGCGCTTCACTAGATGGCGTGCGCTGTTAGTTGCAACTAAAAAATCGCCGCAAATATGTAGAAGACGCTTCTTTTCAGGAGCTCTCTAAGTTAGAATAAGGCGAATTCTGATGCAGTTTTCGATAAGCGTCGGATACGTTATCCAGTTGAGCACATGCCACGTTATTAACTTGCCAATAAATTAAAAATAAAACGGTTTAAACTGGACATTTCACTACATTTTGTGCACACTAGTTGAAAAGCCAACCGCAATTAAAAGTATCCAGGTTTTTTATTTGATTAATGATTAGGCGTATCAAAAACGGCGTTGGTTTTAGTCTTCATTCAATACAATTTATCACAGCTATATAAAGTTTAATGTAGTTTTCTGTTAACACAACTCTTACGGACTTGATTTAGTTCCCCATTTAACCAGCGTCCTCGACTGTAAGAGCTGGTGGTGAATGTAGTTATCGACGCTTCACTAGATGGCGTGTGTTGCTCGTCGCAACTGAAAACATTTTTAATTGTAATTTTTAGCTATTTTTCGAACATTTGCTGTAATGTGTTATAGAAAACTTGTCCAGTTTGCTAACTCTAAGTTTGTTAAAAAAAAAGCTAAGCTATTTCGGAGTCGAAAACGATTTTCAATTTTATGATCGAAAATTTACGTATTTAATTATCAAGACTATCTTATGCTCGTAACTCCTAACTTTGACTTTTGTGTCGTAGGTGATGCGAATCGTGGAACGCTGCTACTGCAGATTCGTTTGGTGTTGCAACGTCAAATGCAAAACATGCGTGACTATGATGGACGTGCACACGTGCAAGTGAAGTGTTGGAACACCCAAACAAACCAACGAGCAACATTAAACCGAAAGCGATAAACCAAAAAAAACATCCATAGCAGCACACAAAACTCTCTTTCAACTCTTTGTAACTGTTTCCATCCTCAGTTATGTCGTTTGTTCGTTTTATGTCTCATTTATTCCTTCGCCACCACCACATACATACAATTTCAGTACTGTACCAAAATTTCCTATTAATTATTATTATTTTGCCTCCTTACCACAAATGTCCCAAACATGAAATGTTTGCATTTAAACCCCCTTTGTTCTCATAAAAATGTTATCGTCATTTCTTGTACGTGTAACGTGTGTACATACCAACAGGAGGCAGCACAGTATTAATTTCTATGCCACGTGTTGTGACCGTTTTTTTTTCACTCTTCATTTCTTTACCGTTCACAGCAATTTTTTTGGACAAAAAATACCACTGCACATAAACTCCATTTCGAAATCTCGCTAAGGTCGTCTTTGGCACTAACCTTGGTTAAAAGACGTAGTTAGTACTCGAGCTTTCAACCATGGTTAAGTTCTGAAGTACTTCAATATTTAAAAGCCAGCCGCAACAAACAACAAAAAATCAAAGACGGTACAGTTCAGTTCATTCGCAATGCAGTATTATATTGACTTGAAAACTTCCAAATGTTAAAGGCTCTTTCCGTTCAAAACTTTTTATTTGAGAATTACGAAAAACTAGAGGAAGACTGAACTTGGCCCTCCGTTGTACCAAGACATCTTTGACTGTAAATGTTTCCAATCTTTTAGAAATGGTAATGCAATAAAAACTCTAAACGAAAACGGGGTATAATGGTAGTAATAGACGATACGAATGCAAATGCTACACAAACACGCCCCTTTCTGGGCCATAAAAGTAATCCGATGACTGGTAACCTCCCGCCCCTCCATCAAGGAAAAGGAAATAGAAACTTTGAGTACCTGTACCAAGTTTCCTTTCCTTCCCACTCATTTCACGCGTGTCGGCCGGCCACGGTGTACAATTACACACTGGATACTGTACTTCCACATATGACAAACGTAGACCAACTTGAGGTGGCGATGCGAAAAACAAGTACGGACGGCCAAAAGGGGGGTTAGCACCATTTCAAATGGTACATGGCCAACTTGGGAGTCCTGCATTTGAAGAGGTTTAAATAACAAGACGCAGAAGCTGAGCCAAAGACGAAGGCAAAAAGAAAAAAAAAGGTTTGCGGGGCGGAGCTTCAGCGTGTGTGCATAACATGGTGAGAAAACGGGAACAGTTTTTACAAGTTGGGAGAGGAGGGGTTGGAGTTTAGTCCCGAATAACTGTTGCTTCTGTTTGGAAGGTTCTTAGGCGGTTTCCAGACTATTGCACTTTTGGGAGATTCTTGGTTTTGTACTGAAGCAAATGAAGAATAGCCGTTTTCATTAGCGAAAAAAACGGCTAATGCTTAAGTTAAACGTTACTGACTGGCAATAATTGAAGTTTGGTGCTAAAGAGTGGAATTCGCCCCAAAGTGACGCTGCGAGAGGACGTCTCAATTAACTGCGGATCGCCCGAATTTCTTAGCGGCGCAAAATGGAGTGGCGATTATGGATTATTCCGACTCTCTTAGGTAAGACTGAGGATGAACATTGAAAATTAAAAAGCATTGGAAATTTCAAATACTATTAAAAGTTCATACGACTAAAGAAAACCAAGCTAAACGCTAAAAATAATACACTGTATGAATTCTTTTTAGATTCTTATGAAATGTCTCAAGGCCGATAGAAATATTATATTTAGTCTTTGCTTGGTTTGATAAGTTATTTCAAACTCGTTTGACACTTGCTTTAATGCTTTATAAATAGTCTAAATTCAAAAAGCACAATTGGTTCTTTCGATTCAAATCGATTTTACGCTTCGAACTGGAAGATTTAACGTGCATTTATACTGGTATACTGGTAAATTTATGTTCACAACAGTGCAAGAGTCATTTACATTTGGTCGCGCTACTTTAATTTTTGTTTTAAAAAATATAGCTTTTTAATACTTAAAACCTATCGCAAATTTTCGCTGGCAGTCAAGAAACAAACCTCTTCTGACGCAGAATAAAAGCAAGAGACTACGACGGACAAAAATTCAAAAAGCATTGTTTGAACATATCCCGAAATTGTGCCCAATTCCAGGATTTCTTACTAAATTCATCCACATTCTTTTCGTCACGTTGGTCCATGAGGGTGCATAATCGAATTCACCCCTTTAAAGGGGTCTTGGCTACGTTTTTGCTTGATTGCCAGCATGTCGAGGAATCTTTCCAACCCTTTCTACGCTACAACATAAATATTTAGTTACGAAAAGGGGTTAGGAAAAGGAAGTGATTCAAGAAGGAATGTAGGGAGAATCTTGGCGGACTGACGTCAGTATTTCTCAAAGAAAAGGGGCAGACCAAGAATTTTATCTTTCTTAAAGGGTTAAGGGTGGTGTTATAGCTATTAATCATGCGTTCAAGTGGCGGAACCAGGGCGCATCACAAGAAACACGCAAAGTACAAGCATTTCGTGCTAAATGCACCGTAAAACTTTCGTTAGGTGGCGAAATATTTCACCCGTGTTGCTTTCTGCGTTTGGATCGCTTTTCTCACGTCCAAAGCATTGTTTTTCCCCCTAAGCAGCAACCCACAAGTTATGTTTCAATCAAGGCAAGCGGCTGACGAGTGGGCAGGACCCGGATCAAATAACCCTTCAAACAGCTTTTTTCATGAGTCACAATATTTCAACAACACACATGCCTGATGGACGCTTATTAAAAACTTTGTTGCAATACAGACTGATTAATGCTAGAGACGCGGACCATGAAATCACCAAAAGTAGCAAAAATATAATTCTGTCATATCTGCGAATAGCAGTCTTTTGAGACAGACAACGATCATTGTGTCGATTTTTCTTATGGAATAAACAAGAAAGTTTTCGAGAAACTAAATATGCGGGATGTTGACCGCTTATCTTTTTTAAAAACAAGATGCTATGTCTTTGGTTGCAACACTTACTCTTCGTAACCTAACATTACCAAGAAATAATACTTTTTAAGCTCTTCTTTAAGTTCTTTTAAGCCCCTTAAATTTTTAAAAAAAAAAAATCACCGAGAATAATTTTAAGGGGCCCTAAGCGAGAAGCTAGCCATACGCTTAACACTTTAAAACCATTTTCCCATGCTCCGACTGGTCAATGTCCACTTGATGGGACAGAAACTTTGGCAATTAGTTCGAGGTCAGGTCAAAAGACACCGCTTACAAGGGTGAGAAGGTGGGACACTGCCCTAAGTTACGGCCTAGAGTTAACTCCACCCTTTTCCCCCGCTTTCTGTGTCCCTAAAGATTTAGCATAAACTCGAGTTCCTTTGCAGGCCTATACTTGAGCTCGAAATGTTCTTTTAAAATTGTCTGGGGGTCAGTTTTCTGTCTTTCCCAGGCCGTCATTTGCAGAGCCCAAGCAGAACCAGAGCCAGTAGCGGCAACCGAAGCTGTCACCCTTGTTCCCGGTCCCTCAGAACACGAAGATAGATCGTTTGTGCAAGACACGGATGCTGTTCTTCCACCAGCGTCACGCGAGAGTATAAATACGTTCTTAAATGGTCAAGAGCAAGGCGACCAAGTACCGACCACCGAGTCCCAGTACTTGACTACTATAATGGCCCAGGAATCGGAAACTCAAGTGCCTGTCACTGAACTAACTTCAACAACTACTGCTATTCCGAGTACAACTTTGTCTACTACTAGTACTACCACAAGTACCACTGAGTCTACGACTACCAGCCAACCGGTAGCGACGAGTACTCCAGCTCCGCTGCCATCGACAATGGCCGAGAAAATTCGAACGAGTCCGAAGTTTGTCGAGCTCCAGTTGCTGAATCGCGAGAATCAGTTACGGCGGGACGCTCCTGAGCCTGACTTTCATTCGTGCACCACTTCGATGAGTTGTCCCGATCCTAACGCGCACTGTGTGAACCTCAACGAGCGCAACGTGTGCGTGTGTCGTTTGCACTTTGAACTCAACCGAAACTCGGGTCTCTGCGAACCCGAAACTCCGCCCACGCGCAATTCTTGGCCGTCTACGTCTACCCAGCCGTCTGATGAGCGCGATAACGAGAAAACCGTAGATCATGTCTCCTCCAACGAAATTCAAGTACGTCACCTGAGTCTTTGATTCCCTTTATTTTAATTATTTACCCATTTGGTTAACTAATATCGATGTTATTTCAATTTTATTAAACTTCATTTTACTTTTCTTCCCAGCTTTATGAGATTTTGTAATGTTCGAATGCATTGCATTGTATTTAAAAAAAAAAAATAAAAAAGTAAAATTGAATAAATTTTATTCTCAAGGTTCACGAATATGCCGTTTCCGCCGCGAGATTAACGCCCGCGGAATTAAGGGGCGTTCTAACCCTGACGTTCCGCACAGCAATGGACGCAGTGCAATGGATCGTGGAATTCGATACCAAATTCAAGCAGACTATCGTTGATATCATCAAAACCACGAATTTTACGGTAAGTGCTTCTTACTAACTATTGTTACTCGAGTATCCTTGCTGTTATAACTCTTATAAAACTTGCAGTAAGTCCGACATCAATCAATATTCGGTGTGAATGTCACGCAAACTGCATTTCAAATAGACCGGTATAAACAATCACGAGGGTATCAACTTAAAAGAGCATCAGATATTCAACGAAATGTTACATGATTCTAGTCATATGGATGATCACTGTCAATTTAGCGTTTTCCTTGCGAGTTAATTTTCTAAAGTAAAAACACCACGATGTGTAACACGGAGCATTCAAAAGTGTTGGAAATTGACGTTATTCGATTGTTTAATGTGGATAAATGTACAGTTGTCTACACCAGATGGGAATCATCGCGCTATCGCTCTGAATATTGCTCCGTCCGACATCATCTACATCGCTCCCACTCCCCGCTCCACTCCAGACGGCTTGGTGGTCAGTTTTATGATTCAAGATCGCGCTGGGATGAGTCAGGTCAACTTTAATGACCTCCACGCTATCAACGTTCGTCGTAAACGTAACTCATCAAGACCCACTTCGTTTCCACTGCCCATTTTCCCAGCCCAATGGATCCTTCCCGCTCTGCAAGCCGCTCAGCCTTTACTCAACACGCTCGTAAGTTCCACTAACGTCGCCTTTCAATCACTCTTCTTTGGCCTTCTTCCCTTCCATACGTATTAGACCATACAGAGCGGAGCATTCATTGTTGGTTTCTCACGCTTTATTCAGTTAGGCATCAACTTGCTCGCGCTCCAGAGTGGCGTGCCTTCCGATCTCCTGGCCACGGAGCGCATGGTCAACATGACGCTATTCGAACGCCATCTAGACATCTTCGTGGCACTTATTTTCCTAGCGGGCTTTTGCAGCCTGGCGCTCGCCTTTGGCTTAGCGTGCATCAAGGCACGCGCCCGCAAAGTGGCCACGTGGGATCCACCTGCAGGATATGTCTACGAAAAGGTAATACTCCCAATGCTAACCAAATGTGTCAACAAAACTATCCCACATCATTTACCAGAACATTGTTCATGTTTCAAGTCGAGCCGATGAATCTTTTTCCCTTTGAAGAAAGCTTGACGCACTAACCGTTAAGCATTGGCTGCCATGATTGGTCACAGTTTGATTTTGAAAACAGTTCTAAGGACATTCTTAAACATTGGTTATTTAGAAAAAAAGATTGCGGACAACCTTGCCACGTATATCTTGTAGACTTTCTTAAATTACTGTTAATTTTATAAGAGAATTAGACGAATAAATGATTAGATGAATAAATGTTTAACGCAAGCATTAAACAGCACGAATCATAAAGCCCAAGCGTAAATCATTGCAGACAGCCAAAAAGAAAGATATCTAGATAAAATATTAGTAAAGTACCTCTATTTAAACAAGAACAATATCCTTGTTTTGACAGGCGCGCAAACCTCTTCATTCAGCTCACGCGGAGAGTTTAGAAGGTCAGGATCTCGCCCCGGATGCGCTCTGCAAGGAAGGCGAAGATCAACGCAGCGTTGACAAACAGTCTTCAATTCCGGGCCCACGCGACGACGACGGCTGGGTCGTTCCTTACGACGAAGTCATGCGTGGCACCAAAGTACTGCACACTCAAGTTGTTGATACGCGCCTGTGACCAAAAAGCCTCAGTAACTTGAACAGCGTTTAGATTGTAAACGTTTAGACCACACGAAAGAAAACTTACCAAACGTTGTGAGTTGAGTTGACACTTGATTCCTTCATGAAAATCCATGGCGAAATTCCGTTTTCTACCCCCCCGAAAATCGTTGATCCCCCTGCAAAGCCAAAAACTGCGCCATCTTTTGTTTTGTTTGTTTCCCTTTTTTGGCTTTTCTTAAATACAAATACTTCTATTTATTGCCACCGCGTTTTTCTATTTATCTTCAAATTATCGTAAATTCACGGAAAACACTATTTTTTTCATGCCAAAAGAATTGCGTCATCACTTACGTTTTATTCGCAAGGTGTTTTCTTTCGGTTTTTCCTCAGTACAAGTCATTTACCGACACAGTCGTCAAAAACGAAAGGAAAAATATTATGCAAAAGTCAACAGCTGCCATAATCGCTTCTCTTTGCGCAAGATATTGCTTATACAATTTGGCACTGTCAAACACTTGAGAATTTCAGATTTCATCCAAATTCAAGGAACTTGAAAATTTTGTCACCACCGGAAACAATCCTTGCATACCAATCACGAAAAATGGAACTTTTTTTTCTTTTGACTAAATTTGCATAATTTATGCAGCTTTCACACTTTTAGAACTTGAAACTTCTAACTCAAATTGCTAAAAGTATTATCAAACCCTACCTAGAACAAAAAATGTAGCAAAAATAAAATAAACGTTACTACGGTTATGAGTATGTAAAAATGGCAGATCAAAAGAGATTATCGGCACTTTCGGGAGGTGAGGCGTGTTTTTCTCTCAACTGTCTGAGAAGTATTTTAAGATCGTTTGTATAGAGATTAGGCATTAATTGTCTCCTCTGGTTAAGATTCTTCTTCCCCTAACCCGTGGTAGTGATAATCAAACAGCCGGAAATCCAGTTCGTAGATGTGGTACAAATGTAACAGCTGTCGTTGAGTTAAGGTGGCCATGTAATCATTCAGAAGTTCTTCGGTCGAAGAAAGTTTATTAACTCGCGGAAAACTGTGCTTCGAGTCCTTCTGAACACGATTCAGAACGTACCACGCGTCGTCCGAAAGCGTTTCGTATTTCCCCACCACATCGTAATTCACCTAACACATTTCGAATTCAAATTTATCTTCAATCCTCCTCCATTTTCTCTCAGCCTATCTCTTTGTTATAACTATAAGCCAATAAGCATCGCTTTTAAAAGAATTACTTGGCATGGATGGCATAATTCATGCATAGCTTTCCAGTGTTCGTTCAATCCGAGTTTCTGCGTCCGGGGATCAATGAGATACTGGGCGAATTCGGCAAACGTGACGTCATGTCCCCGGTTGAGCGACTCTTCCGAGGGGTTTTCCCGGTACGTTTTGACAATCAAGCGTCCGTAGCGGGACCGGAAGTACTCCGAACTTGAGTAGTTTTGATAGAACTTGTTGCGGTAGGCCGAGACAAGGCGCTCGAATGGATGTCGGACGAACATAAACTTGAAATAAGACTCGAGTCGAGTGGCAGCTTCCGAGGGCGAGTAATCTGACAGCTTTCTGAAGACGTGTTGGCGGTGAGCATCGTCGGCAACAATAGACAGCGGATCTGAAGAATTGGCTTTGCCCATCAGTACCATCAGCACTCGTTTCCAATTCGTACACGCGACCTGCCAGGAAAAGAACAGAGATAATTCATGCTTTTAATTCACTGCGATACTGAAATTTTAATAGACAAAACGTTCAAACATTTAAAAAATTTATTACGTCATTCAAGCCCATTACATCGCAAATACCGAGTCTTGCATCGATGCTCAAAAATGAGGTAATGGATAATGGGAAAAATGTAAAACAAAGCTAAATTAGCGCATTATTAAGCTCATCAACGGAGTACAAAGTCTACTTGCATTGTCACGCTTTACTGGATTGGTCACTGCAAAGAAACTTAAAAAGAAAGCCAGCGTTTTCGAACGTTAGTTACTGGAACTGGTTTACAATTATCGCATATTTTGCCTGTAACAGCTTCAAGCTTGGAGAGAAAAAATGGCCTACAAATCTAATTACGGTGCCTTTTCTATCCTTGCCCGTGGGCAATTGTTGGATCTGAAGGCTGAAAGCGGAGACCAAGGGGAGGTTTTCTTTTACGACAGCCTCTCATTGTCTAAATTACTACCTTGGGGACGTAACAATAGAGCATCCGGTGCTCGTCATCCACTATGATGTGGTCAAGAGATTCCATGTTGGCCACGATGCTCGGTAAAGTCGTTTCGGATTGGATCATCTCGCAAACGCGCGTTAGATACGCTTTGCGCGTCTGCTGTATCGCTTCCAGCTCTGAAACGTTCCTCGAAGGCACGTAAGGCTCTTCTAATGTATGACTAAAGGGTAGGGTTCCTGCAAAGACAAAATACATGATTTAACTTGACCCAGTTTTGTTTAAAATTGAGTTGTTTTAAGGGAATAAAATAAAAATGAAATAATATTCGCAGCATTACCTTTTGAAGGATACTGCCTAATTACTAATACAGACACGAGCCAAACTACCATGAACGCGGATCCAATTAAGCACTTCATTTTCCGCAAGAACATGTTACGTTATCCCAGTCAAAGGAAGTTTCGCTTGTGGGAGAATTTTAATATCACAGTCTCAAGCAGATTTTAAGGCAGTTCAGCGTAAGAAGAAGCCATACAGGAAATCTTGTCATCAATGGTATCTAGAAAACGCGTTGTGTTGATGGCGTTTTCCAGACACTCGAAAGCACGTTTTCTGGATGGCCTGGAAATTGCACTGTGCGAATGAATGCAGAAAATTAAGGAGGGTCGAACAGTAAAAGAGATCTACGACTGAGTCATGGTTCGTGAAAAAAGGTTCAGTTTACAGATTCCAAAAATGGAACACAGATTCAACAATTTTCCAGAAATGAAAGAAGAAGAAGAAGAAGAAGGAAAAGGGACATTCACACTTCCGAGACACAAAACACTGTTTACAAAGGAGGCTGTCTTGGTTTTCAGAATAACATTTTGAGTCCGTGTGTTTTCTCTTGTTTACTGTGTGCCATGGCTCTCATAACTGATGGAGACGCCAGGAGGTCTAGCGATACAGATTACAAAAGGCTCGATTTTCCTTCGCGCTAACTATAGCACGCATTATGAATGAGAATGCAGTCTATAATTTAGTCAACAGATGTCGCGAGCTGCACGGTTTGACAAAAAATAAAAATGGCTGATATACATTTTCGAAACCACAGTTCCCATTACTGGGGTCGTGGTTCGAAGCTTATGAGTGTCCTCCAATGACCTTATCATGGGTCACAGACCTTAGCTCGAAAGTTGGAATGCCGAGCCTCTCGTAACAAAGGTTGGCAGAATAATCTTGTCACCTTTTACAATACGGACAATAGGCTCCCGGCCTTTGCTGTTTCGAATTTCTTCGTGCTTCGCTCGGACTTTTCCTTCGTTCCTCAGCCAACCGTGCCTCCCACCCTCCCCTCACTCCCACTCCTCCCCCTTACCGAGCACACGGACACAGGTAGGAAGCATATTCCTCAATAAATGTTCGGGGAAAAGAGACAATGCTCCCGGCCTTCGCTGCCTTCCCAATACAACGCATCACAGGGCTCGACGCTGCCTGAACACGCAAGTGTCATTTGATTGCATTACCCCCAAAATATTTTTGGATTGAACTCTCACGTATTCTACGCTTGTTTTCTTTCAACATAAGGATAATTATTTTGGCTCTAATAGCGAAATTTCAAAGCAACAAAGCTGACCGCTAGAGTCAGATGTGCCGTAGCGATTATGGGAGACTTTTGCACTAAAACTATTTCATGTAAAAATTTCGCCGTTGGTTTAGGAAAAGATTTATTTATACATTTCTACAGAAACATCCGAAACTTAGGGGAGTTTATAGAAATTACCTGTTGTTTTTTTAACAATACCTTGTCGTCACCGGCGAGATATTAACACACTTAACTTTTATATGGTTTTATTTTTCTAGTTTAATAAAGCAATGTACATTACAGTTTTCCCCCTATAGTTGGCCCAAGAAAGAAAAGACGTATTATTGGCATTACAACAATTACCGAAATTTAATACTGCCTTACTTGTCACACTAGAAAATGCCCTTCGTGTTCATTACACACCGTTTCCGTCTTTTTTTTTTTTTTTTTGAAAAAAAAAAACGGAAATAGAACGTGCTTACTAAGTAGCCTAGGAAGCTTGTTCGTGTTTTACAAACCTTCTGTTTGAAAAGTGTTTTGAAAGGCTTGTCCAGAAAGAGGAACTAAAAGTTTGTTCAAGTCTCCAGAAATCCGTCGAGCTTACTCAAAGCTGTGAATTGAAAGCGTGCCCGATTCGTTAGTGATGTCCTGGACCACTTAAGAGAGGCTCAGGCTTGTCATTTTTTTCTCAGACTTGATTACGGCAGCTATTTAGGAAGAGATTAATGCCCCAATCACTCTGATATGGCAGATAAGCTCGCAGCCAGACGAGACAACAAGCTGATCACGAGAAAATAAAAGTTGTTATTTGATGAGGCAAAGGATAGAGACAGTCTGGCTTTTTGATCAGTTTTTAATCTCTTATCCCTGCCTCCCCAAACCGAACTAATGTAACTATATCTTCAAGTTCTTCACGATCCAAACTAGACTCGTGTCTCAATTAATGACACGTCAACATCCCACTTTCCGTGTCCTTTCGGACGCTTGCACTTCTTCGACCACGTTACGTAATTACTGTACATACTTACGTGTATGCCTTACAAGAAATGACTTACATACGTACCCTTTCTAAAAAATAACACTTAGCCGTGTGGTATTTTGAGTCCAATTACCGAAGAAAGTTGCGTTTCGTTTTCCTTGTTTATCAGTTTCGTTGTTTACAAAAAGCCTTTTTCATCCTTTTCCATTCTTTCAGTTCAGATGGCACGCTTTTAGCTCAATACATAAATTGTGTTTCGCTAAATCTTGATCTTAGTAGGTCAATTTATGCTTGCGAGGTCTCAGAAATCGCTAGTCATTTTCTTCAAAACGATCACGAGATTAACTATGAAATCACTGCTGACACAGCAACTGAACTGTTGCGTAGTTTGATTACCTGTGACGTTACCTGTCTAAGTAGACGCTGACTGAGCAGTTTGACAATTAGTTGTCTATAAACTGAAATAAGTTAATTCCTTCTTAGCTACTTAATGTCATGAAAGATACTAATAAACCCAAAATGTGCTATTCGCAAATCACTATGAGTATCCTTCCTGACTAGAGAAACTTAAAAAGCTCTTGTCTCTAGCAATCTTCTTCTATGACATTTCTCTATTAAACCAACCCTCATTGATCGGATCCTTTTAATAAAATTACACCAGTTATCTATATTATGGCAACCTTATCCATATTCTTATTAAAGTTTTCCCAATTTCCTGTACAAAATGTATTTTTTCACGGATATTTCGGCTACTTTCCTCGCGCAACAACCGCAGATATGTCCTATCCGTTCCCAATGCTTCTGTGTTAATTCTCTGCGTTATCATACGTAAGCTTCAAGCTTTTAATATAGATTTCCCGTACAAGCTCCTAAAGTTGTGAAACTGGATATACATCGACTCCGAATCCAACATGTAGATTCGCCAACTTATGTATTCTCCGAACCCATTTGTGCAGTTCAGTTTCGTTTTCTTTCTTTGTCGCTCAGCTGACGCGACGGATTTTGGGTCCTTGCAAGCTCGGGACACTCCATTTTTTCAAAGTCATTCCTTTACGTAACAATGACCACGACATTATCCGCCAACTTGCACCTTGGCTCGTCCGGACTTGGACTTGTCTAGCGCTGCCAACTTCTCGACCGTTCAGTCCGGCTGTTCTTCGAAGCTATCGCCGCACGAGACAGATAATCTCGGCGTATATAAGTCCCAGGTACCGGCCGCGGTCTACTCAGTACCCTCTCATCATCACATTAGTGTTGATGTCCGGTGTGTTAGACTCACGCTCTCAAGGCTGAGTGAGCCACCGTTAGTTACAAACCAGAGTTACACACAAGTGGTTAAAATTCTCCGAACTTAAAGATTCGCTACAAACATGAAGACGGCCGTCCTCTTAGCAGTGACGGTGTTCGTCGCTGGTACCACCGCCAGTAAGTCCTTTTCGTTGTCTCACTACCTGTTTGCCTTAAACTCCTTGTTGAACAGTTTTCCTAGTTTTTGAGGCATTTTTTTACCACTTTTTGCCCTGGAGTCTTTTCCAGGATTTGCAGAATTTAGGGAGTGACGCAAATTTAGGGTGAGTTGACGTCATTTCGTTGAGGATTAGATAAAATCTTGGCCTCGTTTCATGCTTCGCAATTTGTCTTGAAGACCGCTTACAACGAGCTTAAGGCAACGTTTTCGACCCGCGTCAGCAACAATTGTGGCCGTAATCAGTGTTGACGGGACTTTGTGAGGACAAATGTGCTGAAGCGATCCTTTTCTTAACCTTTGGACCCGGCGTCGAGATTTCAAACCGCCCGAGAAGAGTCTTGTTGTGTGCTCCAAAGCGCTTATCGTTTTGCTCAGATCAAGGATCACCTGCCCTCACACTCTTCTCAAAGATAAAGACTCCTCCCCGCCACCCTCTGTTACCTCTGATCGAACCTCACGAACGATCGGCAATCGACAGCTAATTTTATCGCTTTAAACAAACAAGTCCAACAAGTCAACAAGCGAAAAAAATGGTTAGGTGATAAGATTCGAGTCCCTTAGCGCATGATTGATAATGTTTGGAACGCTTATCGCCCAAATCTCGGATTAAAAAGGCTAACTTTAACGCTAGGGTATTGACATGCCATCCATCAGATATGCCGTTTCGAAATTTTTACACAATATTGCAACAATATTTAGAAGAATAAAACAACTCCACCAATGATTCATTCCAACTCACTCTCGATAGAACCCTATATTCTTTGTTTTCTTTAATATTTTAATCGGTGATAAAAGAGCCCTTTTTCTTGTATCGTTAAAGCTCCGTGGGGTTCGCGTGCCAGCAAGCAGTGCGCATCTTATTGTAAAGATGTCAGCAAATTCAACTACGAACCGGGAACGACCTACGTGTACGACTACGCCGCGGAAACCTCAACCTCCATCCGGGGTGCTAGTGACGAAGAGGCCAAACTGCAGATCTCAGCCCAGGCCGAACTGGAAGTCGTTTCACCGTGCGAAATGATCCTCCGACTCTCCAAAGTGCAAGGATCGTCCGAGGAATTTGCCGGGTCCTTGGAACGGTACCCGCTCATGTTCTCCTTCCAGGATGGTACTGTCGAACACCTCTGCCCTCTGGCCGAAGAAGAGGCCTGGGTGCTCAACATCAAACGGGGTGTCCTCTCTGCTCTGCAGAACACGATGCCTGATGTACCTTCTGGACCTCTCAACGTCCACGAAGTAATTGAAATGCTCTTTACATTCCTTTTAGACCGAAAACTTATACAGACTTACAACCATTCACGAAAAAAACCCTTCAAAAATCTTTGCTGTGGAATTTGTTCATAAGGTCGAATTTAGCGTACTGTGTTATGGCTAAAGCAATGCTTTCACCATAGCGCTTGGGAAAGAAATTTGACCCTTAGGGCATTCTTAGGAAATTTTCTTTTCAGACGTTCATAGTTCTTGCGAGATTTTCAGAGGTTTTATTTTAAATGAATGTTTAATGAATAGACCGACGTTACCGGCCATTGCGAAGCGAACTACACTCTCGTCTCGCAATCCCGTAAAGGAGTCGTCGTTCGTCGTACCAAGGATCTGATGGCCTGTACTGGCCGCAATTCGCACATGTCCGTCCTCCAATCGACGCCTTACAGCTCAGCGTCCAAGGTTCAATCCTTGCCTTTGCTCAAGTAAGCTGAATTCCAAACTTCGTGACGTCGATCCTTTGGATTTACTCTGTAAAACATAAGTCCATGAAGCACTACGGTAATTTCAATTGTGTCTTTAAGGTGCGAGAATGAGTGTCTGCAGACCATTCGCAACAAAAAAGTGGAAAAAGTGACCTGCAGTGAAACCCATCTCTTCCGTCCGTTCTCTAACCAAATGTCGGGAGCCGTCACCGTCGTCACGCAATCTTTGACTTATTCCAGGGAAGAACGCCGCAGTTCTCAAGCCTCTTTTGGTACGTTTTTCATTTCCAAGCACTTACTTTGGCCCAACACGATCTATTCAGTGAATTACGTTCTTATATAGATGTACCAAGCAACGAAACTACCTAGCAAATCAGATTATAAGATTACCAAGTATAATAATACGAAATATTGTACTTTAACAGACGTGAAGACCTCAAGGGCTAGCTTGCTCTTTGACCACGCTGCCTCCAAAGCTTCTGCTGTTATGGAGGCTCAGTTGATGGAGCTTTTGAACCAGTTGGTGGCCGAATCCAGCAGCAAAGTTTCGTCCAACGTTCCCGTTCTCTTCGCCCGTTTGGTTGCTTCGCTCCGATCCTTCTCCTACTCGCACCTCTCGCAAATCTACTTCAGCATCCCCGCCGATAGCCGCGCTCGCCGGTTCATCGTCGATGCCACACCCCGTGTCGGCACCGCTGCTACCATGGCGCTCATGCGGGATTTGGTCAAGGACAAACAAGTCAGCGAAGCCGAAGCCAACATCTGGTACGCCTCCTTGGCTTTCAAGACCAACCCTAGCTTGGAGATGATCACCGCTGTTGCGGTAAGTTACTCATTCATGTTGTTTCATAAGCAAACAAATTTTAAACGAAATAAACTTGGCAACTCTTAGTAAAATTTCAAGTGTTTTTATGAAACTAAACCAAGTTTCTACGATATAGCCCATTTTGCACGACCATCCAAGCAACAAAGCCATTTTGGGCGTTTCGGCCATGATCAACTCCTACTGCCGCGTCAACGCTGGCTGCCATCAGGAAATAGAAATTCAAAATGTCGTCCGTAGCTTCGAGAAGCGTCTGGGCAACGGTTGCCGTGTTACCAGCGACGAACACCAGGAGCAAATTCTGTTTGCTTTGAAAGCTTTGGGCAACGCTGGCGTCATCACCGCTTCCAATGTCATTCAACGCTGTTACGAGGTAAACATACAGAAAATACTCTAATTACCACGCAAACACAAAAGAAAACAAACTAAATGCCGATTATTATGGGTAATACAAAATATTACTTATAAGCAGAACCGTAATTTAGCGCGCATTTTGGTGCCACTTTATTAGACCACGCCTCTAGAGGTTAGAATAGGGGAACTTATCAACTTCATGCTCAATAGATTAGGAGACTTTTTGGCTTAATTGTAGCAGTTTTCAAGTACTGTAGCTAAAGAAAGCCTTGTAGTAAAACACTTTCTAATCCACTTAAAGACTTTGGTTCAGTAACGTAGTAATTTAATGGAAATAACACATTTGTTTGGTAAAACAGGAGGAGAACCCAATGGTCATTCGTTTGGCCGCCATCGAAGCTACCCGCCGCTCCAACTGCGAAAGCGAGCTCCGCGTACCTCTCATGAACTTGTACCAGAACATGAACCAAGACACGGAATTGCGTATCGCTGCGTACTTGGCTTTGATGCAATGCCCGTCACGCCAACTTTTGGAGCAGGTCAGGTCTTCCTTGACCAGCGAATCGGTCAACCAAGTTGGTTCCTTCGTCTGGACGCATTTGACCAACTTGCAAGAATCCTCCAACCCCAGCAAGCAGTACGTCAAAGAACTCCTCGCTTCCGACTTCCTGCGCAACAAATTCAACACCGATGTCCGTAAATTCTCCCGCAACTTCGAAGCTTCCGCGTTCTGGGACGAAATCAACGTCGGTGGCACGGTCGAATCCAACCTGATCTTCTCGACCAAATCCTACTTGCCCCGTTCAGCTTCCTTGAACTTGACCGTGGACTTGTTCGGCGAATCCATCAACTTCCTCGAACTCGGCACCCGTGTCGAAGGCTTTGAATCGTTGGTCGAATCCTTGTTCGCTCCCGGCGGCTTGTACGCCGACGAAACCTTGAAAAACGTCCTCCAGTCCATTCGAGGCAAACGCGAAGTGGACGAAAACGCGTTGAGTCAACTTTCCAGTACTTTCAACGCAGCTGGCCAGAGTGCCGACGTACCTCAAGGTACGGTCTACATGCGCGTTTTCGGTAACGACGTCGCTGTCAAGAGCTTCAGAGGCTTGGACCAACTCGTCACTCTCCCGAGCCAGAATTTCTTAGAAAAATTGGTCAAATTAGCCCAGAGCCAAAAAGATGTTGTCGACTTCACCAAATCCTTCACTTTCGCTGATGTTTCGTACACCGTCCCGACTATTGTCGGTTTGCCCTTGACTTTGACCATCAACGGTACCGCTACCGTGGGCTTCCGCATGGGCGGTAAGTTCGACTACCGTGGCTTGACCAGCATGGATATCTCGGGCCAAGTCCAACCCAGCGCTGCTTTAGCCCTGCAGGCCGTTATGCTCGTCGATGGCGTCAAAACCCAAAGCGGTGTCCAGTTAACCAACACGTTGCACACTTCCAGCGGAATCCAAGGCAAAATCCAGATCCAAGACTCGGAACTCGTGTCGGTGCAGTTAGACACGCCCCAAGACAAGGTCGAGCTCTTTGACTTCAGTTCCCAGCTCTTTACCATTCAACAAGGCCAAACGAAGGCCCTCGTACCAGCCACGCCCTCTTTCACCAAGAAAAGCTGCACTTCGGACAAAATGGCTACCGTTTTGGGCGTCCAGCTTTGCGCCGAAATCGAGTACCCGCTGAAAAAGGACGACAGCCCAGCTGGACTTTTAGCCGGCCCCGCCCATGTCGCTCTCAACCTCTTGAAAACCGACTCTCACACAGGTTACGTGTTCGAGTACCGCTGGAGCAAGGAAAACATCCGCCGCGAGACGGTGCGCACCTTGACCGTGTTGTTAGATACCCCCAAATCGCGCGTTGATCGCCGTTTGGCGGCTCGTTTGCACGTTGACCCGGTGGGCAAAACCCTGCGAGCTAGTCTCCAGAGCCCGTTTAAGACGGCTGATGTCCACGGCAAGTACGAGTACAGCGATTTCGTCAAGAACGCCGACTTGTCGCTCAATGTCGACGGTAAGGAGTTTGGCACGTTGCGTACCGGCTTGCGTAGCGAGATCAAGGGCAGCAGTGGTCGCCACGAGCCCTCTTTTGTCCTCACTCGTAAAGGCAAAGTTGTGGCTGAAATGCAAGGCTTCTATTCCTTCGTCGCTGGATCCAAGTACGGTCTGGATTTGCAGATCAAGCAACTCACAGCCAAGCCCATCAAGATCTCAGCAGATATCAACAAAGACGGAGAAAAGCAAGATTTCACTTTGGCTGTCAAATCGTACCCGCTGGACACCAACGTTCGCATGAACCTGCGGCTCTCTGAACGCGTTATTAGCTCGAAATTGAACGCCGATTACTCCGTCTTGGAAGGAACCACTCAAACTGTTGACTTGTCGGCCAAGATCAGCCGTGCCGCTAAAGGTACCTTGAAGCGCTACTCGACCGTTTTGTCTCTCCAGGTACGCCCTTTTTATTAATTCAATAGATAATTACTTCTACTTCGAACTTCAACTGCTATTTTTTATTATTTTTTTTTTGTTCAAAGAATACCCAGTTCCCTGTCCTCAACTGCGAAGCTTCTTGGGAATTGCAGTCCAGCCCCAGTTATTTGGAGAACAACGGCCGTTTGGTGGTTAACAAGAAACAATGGGACTTCCAGCAAGTTTACTCCAGCCAGAGCGTCCGTGGCCAGCGTGACGTCAGCTTCCGTCTGGGTTTGGCCTCTGCCAAGAACAACGTCGACTACTTGTTCGACGTCGTGCACCAAGAAACCGAAAACGCCGTTAGCAACACCGTCATCCTCCGCGTCGCGCCCCAGAAGGAGTACACGAGCAAATTGGAGCTCATCTCCAAAATCAACCCCACTTTCTACAACGGACAATGGACCTTGACCACGCCCGAATCGACTGCCCGCTTCCGTGCCGAATTCCTAGAATCTGCACCTCAGCAGTGGGAAGCCACTGTGGCTAGCCAATGGAAATCCGAGCCCGAAACTGTCTTCACTGCGACTTACAAGAACCTCAGCGCTGGATTAGAAGTAAACTTTCTTTTGTCCAAAATAAGGTGGTACAACACCTATAGCCAACTAGCTACTGGTCGTACCAGTTTATTACGAACCAGTTGACCGTAAAAACAGCTTCTATTTCTTTGACGTCATGGATTAATTGTCTATTGACTATTTTTTATTATTTTTATAAACCAGTGTAGGCCAGAGTCTATTACTGATAAATTGAATTTGATTTCATCTTCTTCATTGTATTTTATGATAATTTTGTGTAATTTTGATAGGTGGAATACACTGTAGGCTTCAAGGCCACCAGCCCGTACTTCAAGACTGCCCAACTTTCCGGCGCTTTCTCTGCCGGAGCCACCAAAACCGCCCTTCAAGGCGAAGCTCTCTACGGAGAACAGAAATACGGCGCATACTTGAACTACGATGAAGTTACGCCAGCTGATGTGCGTTTGGAAGGCCGTATTGAGAACAACTCCAGAATTCTGTACACCGGCTCCTTGGCCCTCAAGGATGATGTCACCAAGTCCGTCGCTGTTGACCTCCAAGTCGGCCGCCACCTTACTTTTGATGCCAAGGTAGTCTCGCACAGGAAATATTTTCTTAGACATTTTTAATTCTTCGAGAGGACTCGGAATTTTCCGAGATTGTTAATTTGAATCCTTGTTTCGCCCATCAGTTCACTCCTAGCGATAAAGTCCTTGCTTTGGACGTGGATCTCTTCTGGGACAAAGACCGTGACATGAGCCAAGCTTTCAGCTTTGCCGGTAAGGCCTACGGTTTGAGCGGAGACGCCCAAATCAAGTACCCTGGCCGTGTTATCAACGTCCAAGCTGCTTTGACGTAAGTTCCTCTTATTCCTAAGAAAAATTGGGTACCAAATTAACATTTTTCCTTTCCAACAGTGGCCAAAACTTACGTGGTGAAGTCGAGTGGGCCGCTAACCAGAAAATCACCGTAAACGTCGACCTCAACTTGACTGGTGACGCCCAAACTTTGGAAGGAAGCATTATGACTCCGTTCCGTGGTTACGAACAATTCAACTTCCAAACTTCGTACAAAAACGGCCAACAAGGCCTTGACACTAAAGTAACTCACCTTTCTACTGAAACTTTCTCATAAAATTTGAAGTTAAAATCGTACTAGACCTACGTAAAAGAGTATTTCCCTTAATTTTATGCCCGTCAAAATCGCATATAAATATCGCATAATCTTGATACTAAAATTATATCGAAACCTCATAAGATTACCTACAAACATTAAACGTCTGACTCGTACTAATCAGATTATTGTTTGTTATAATAGGTGGCTGTCGCTTGGCGCCAAGAGAAGGTGACTTTGGCCCTCGCTGGCTTCCAGAACGACGAGCAATTCCGCGCTAAATTCGCCATGACCTCCACTTTTGCCAACTTCCAGGACGTGAGCTTCGGTGCTGAATCCCTCAACAACTACGTCACCAAGAAAGCCACCGCTTTCGTGTCGCACAACGGCCACAAGACCGAAATCAAGGCTCGTTTGAACACTGCCCAAGGCGTGAGCGGCGTCTTTGCCATCGCCACGCCCCTCGAAGGCTACCGTAGCTTGATCACCTCCTTCGGCCACCGCTGCGAAGCCGGCCAGGTCAAAACCGAGCTCGAAATCCAAGCCAACCGCGTCAACAAGATCAACCTCAGCTACAACGGCCACTACATGCCCTCCGACAAGACCGGTACTTTCACTGTGGCCTCGACTTACGACGCCCTGCGCACCATGACCGTCAACTACCAATATTCCTTCGCTGCCAACAGCCGCAAGCTCACCTGGGAATCCGATCTCAACGGCCAGAAACTCAGCTTGGCTGCTAACACCATCTGCGAAAACGGTAACGGCGAAGCTCAGTTTAGCTTCAATTCCCCCGTCACCAGCGAAATCACCGCTTTATTCAAGCACAGCTTCGACGGCCAAACTTTCTTCACCAACGGCGAAGCTCAATACCAAGGCCAGCAATTCGCTTTCAACCTCCGTTCCCGGGCCACCGACGCCAGCAATGTTAACCTCGAGGGTGACGTCAGCTTCAACGGCCAAACCGCCAAAATCACTCTTTCGCACTTGGCCCAGGTCGGCAAATTCAGCACTCAACTTAACGCTGCTTTCAACCAAGACCAAGTCAGCTTCCAGGCCGAAAGCGAAACTCAAGTAACCGGGACTTCTCGCGTTCTCCGCTTTGTCGCCTCCTTGGATGCTCCTTGCCCTACCCTCCAAGGCCTCCAAGTGACTTTGGACTACTCTCGTCGTCCGCAGTCCGTTGTCACGAAACTGGCCTTCAACAAGCAATCGCAGACCGTGGCTCTCTTGACCCACACTTTGAAGAAGGAAGACTTGGCCAACTGGGAATCCCAGATCGAGCTTTCCACCTCTTCCTTCAAGGTCAAGATGGTCAACAAGCAAGTCACCTTGGCTGCCTCCTTCCAACACGACTCCGAGCTCGCTTACAACAACGAAAAGCTGGTTTTCGCCTTAAACGGTCGCCGGGATGAAAAGCAAGGTCAAATGGTCCTGTCTGGCTCTTTGAGCGCTCCTCAGATCGACAGCGTCATGTTCGAATTCCAGCACGAACAAGACGATACCCAGTACCACCCCGTATTGTTAATGCGCTCTGGTACCGGCAAACCGGTCAAGATCGAAGCTTTGTCCAAACGCACTCCCAATAGCCAAAACATGTACCTGGCCTTAGAAAGCCCTTACGGCACTCCGATCACCTTCCAGGCCGCTTACTCGCCCGATAGCTTCGAAACCACCTTCCAGTGGGACCAGAGCTCGCAGGCGGTCTTGACCGCCTCCAGGCAATTAAACGAGTACCAAGGCTCCTTCCAGGCCAACTTGCAAACCCCGTTTGCCAGCTACCAAAACTTGGGTTTCAAGGTCGAGTACGACATTCCTCATCTAACCGCCAAGTTGGCCCTGATCCGTAACGAGCAACAAGTCAACGCAGTGGCCAACATCGTCAGTGGTGACGGTGTCTACGAAGCCCGTGTCGAACTGACCTCGCCTCTCAGCGGCTTCGAGGCCGTTTCGGGCCACGCTACCGTCAACATGGTAGACAAAACGGCAACTTTGGTCTACAAACGCAACTCGATCGAGATCACCGCCCAAGCTTTCGCCGAACTCGCGTTTAACCAAGGAAAGGTGACTTTGAAGCTCAACAGCCCCTTCAAGGCCTGGAAATCCGTGTCCTTGGAAGGATCTTACGCCAGCGATTCACCTCGTCAAGCTATCCAGCTGACCACCAACTTCAACGGCCAGAAAACGAGCTTCACGGCCGATTTGGTCTACCTCGACACCAAGGGTAGCTTGACCGTAACGTTCGTCTCTGCCATTCGCGGTTACGAGACCGTTTCCTTGAACGGCCAGTACGATTTCGGCCAGTCGCGCAAATCTTGCAACGCTGTGGTTACCAAAAACAGCGAAAAGATGGAATTCTCCTTGGAGAGCCGTCTGAATGCCAACAACGGTAACTTGCAAGTCACCGTCCAAGCGCCGTACTACAACCTCCAACAAGTGGTCTTCAGCGGTTCGTTCGAGTCCAACCAAGGCCAGAAGAACGGCCAGTTCTCGGTCCAAGTCAACGACCAAATCGTCACTTTAGAATCGCAGACCTTGTTTGCCAAGTCCAACGGCAAGTTTAACGTCAAGATGACCACGCCCTTCCTCAACCCCACCACCTTGACCATCGAAGGCAGCTACGATTTCACCAAGGATCGCACCGTCAACTTGAGCTTGACCCGGGGCACCCAGAAGATCGATTTGAGCGCAGTGGCCAAGTTCAACAACATCCAGAAACTCGAGGTCGCCGTAGGCGTAGCCACGCCCTTCTATGGCTGGGAGAACTTGCAATTCAGCGGTAAATACGATATCCGCCGGGCTGACAAGGTCGGTGAAGTGTTGGTGGCTCGCAACGACCAACAAGTCCGTGTCGTGTTGAACGGCAACTTGGCCCAAGGTACCCAAGGCCAGTTAGGCGCCAAGCTCTCCTCCCCCTTCGCTGGTTACGAGAAAGCGTCGGCCGATTTGGTCTACGATATGTACTCGCCCAAGAAAATGGCTTCCTTGGTGGTTGACACTAACAACGAGTCCAAGACCGTGGCTGTTGAATTGGAGGCTGTTGGCCATCTCTTGAACGTCAAGCTGACCACGCCTTTCAGCGGATTCGAGACCCTCAGCATGGATGGCGAGTACTCCTTGGCCGACGCTCGTCCTAAGGCTGTTTTGGGCTTCCAACGCAACGACCAACGCTTCGAGTTGAACTTTATGGCCAACGTGCAGCCCCAGAACTGCGTCACCGCCCTGGAAATCCGCACGCCCGTTAAGAACTGGGAACTTTTGACCTTCAACTTCGAGTCCAACACTTTGTCGGCTGCCAAGACCGCTAGCCTCAAAGTATCCAAGAACGAGTTCACCCTCGGTCTCAACTTTGCTGGCCAGTTCGCTGCCTTGAAATCCGAAATGCAAGTCTCGGGCACCACCTCTGTTCGCGGTTGGGATTCTTTCGGTCTCACTGGCAAGTACAACTTCGAAGACGCTGTCTCTGGTACTTTGATCTTGGAGAAGAACGGCCAGCGCCAGAACTTTGGTGCCGAAGCTGCTTGGGGTGGAGTCGAAGGCGCTCGTTTGAGTGTCAAGACGCCCTACAAGGGTTACCGCGATTTGGCAGTCAACGGACGCTTTGTGAACGAAGACAGCGACAAATCTGCGATGGTAACCTTCCAAAAGGAGGGACAGTCCACTGACTTCTCCGCTTCGCTGCACTTTGAGAAAGATTCGGCCGTCGTTGCCTTGCGCACCCCCTTCACCGGCTTCGAGGAAGTCTCTGCCAAACTGCGTTACAACTTGCAAGGCAAGAAGAAGACCTTGGACTTGGGCTTGGTCCGTAACGCTCAACGTTTCGATTTCTCTTCGGCTCTGACCTTTACCAACTCCATGGCCGCCCAGACCGAATTCCACCTCACTTTGCCCGTCTCCAGCTGGGAGAACTTGGACTTCAACTTCCAGTACGACCTGGTCACCCGCAGCAAGACCTTCACTGCCGAAGTGGCCCGCAACGGCGCTCGCTTCTCCGCTTCCGGCTCCGCTGTGCTCTCCAACCGCGCTGCCCAAGTCGCTTTGGCTTTGGCCTCGCCCCTTGCAGGCTACGAAACCTTGGGCCTCAGTGGCGAAATCCTCTACGGCACCAAGAAAGCCAGCCTGGTGTTGGAACACAACGGTCGTCGCTACGACGTCAGCGCCGCTTTGCAAGTCGACCCCCAGAACTTTGGCGCCACCATCACCACGCCCTTCAAGGGCTACGAAACCTTGGCTCTGAGTGGCCGCTTGATTGGTAACCAGTTCGAAATCACCGCCAAGACCCCCTTCCGCCAACTCCAGACTCTGTCTGCCTTGGTGGAATACGACTTCGCTGCTTCCAGCGGTAAATTCGCCCGTTTCACTGTGACCACGCCCCTATCGCGTTACGAAAACGAGTTCCGTTTCACCCTGAACGCCCTTAAGGGTGACGCCGCCTTGAAAATCCAAACTCCCATCGCCAGCTGGGAAACTTTGGGCGGATCCTTCGCCTACGACTTCCAGTCCCAGGAGAAATCTGTTAACGTAGCGGTGGAAAAGACCTTCCAACGCTACGAGACCGGCTTCAAGCTTTCTTACGACGCATCCTCCGCCGATTTCAAGGTCAACTTGAAGACGCCTTTCAGTGGCTATGACGAACTGGACATTAGCGCCCAACACAATCTCGATGCTCGCTTGACTTCCTTCGGAATCGAGCGCAATGGCAAATCCTGGGTGCAACTGACCCTCCAAGGTGAAGTTTCTCTCTGGTACTGCCAAACTGAAGTCACCTTCTTGGTTCCCTTCGTCTCCTCCGAGGCCTACACCTTCGTGGCCAAGTACGACCTCGAACAGGATCTCTCCAAAGTGGACGGAGTGTTTCGCTTGGGTAAATGGGCCGTCCAAATCCGCGGTAACCACCAAAACTTCCGCATCGGCACCTTCGCTTTAAACGTCTGCGGCCAAGATGCCACCGTCACCTGGGACTTGTCTGGCGCCATTGCCAAGTTCACTGTCGCCTATGCTGGCCAAACTTTGGCCAACTACAGCCAAGATTTCCGCGTCATCAGCTTAGAACAGTTCAGCGGCAAAGCCAGTTTGGAAACACCTTACTTCAGCACCCAAACCTTCACCATTGACTTCGACAGCTCCAAGAAGGGTCGCGAGTCACTCAAGGTGAGCTACGACTGGGTCCAAGGTCGCTTCAACACCGAAGTTACCGCCAAGTACGGCTCCGGATTCGGCAACTTTGACGCCTCCTGGAAGTCTACCTTCACTCCTGACGTTGTTTTGGCCAGCAGCTACTCGTTCCGTAAAGAACTGACCGCGCAAGCCAAGTTGCAGTTGGCTGCAGAGCAACTTATCCAAGTTAACATCAACGCCGTTCCCTACACCTCGGCCAAAATCACCATCGACATTCCGTCCGTGGAACCCGTGGCCATCGAAGCTCGTTACAGCGCCAACACTTTCAGCTTGCAAGCCAATTCCGGTGCCCAGATGACCAAACTCGAAGGTTCTTACCGTGTTGCCAGCTCTTTGAACGCCGAAGCTCAAGTTTCCTTGACCACCCCGTTCGAAGGCTTCCAAACCACCTCGATTAGCGGACTGTACAACTTCCAAGGCTCGCCCGAAGTCAACGTTATCGTCAACACTGACGCCATGCGCACCGAGTTCCGTTTTAATACCGATTTGGCTGACAAAAAAGGCTCCTTCAAGGCCAATTTCTTCTGCACCGGCCACAACGGTATCGATCTCACTTTAGACGGCGCTTACAGGACTGTCAACGGTTTCTTGGCCGATTTGGGTTTCGCCTGGGACAGCGACAAGTCTGTTCGCGTGACTGCTGTCACAGACGACACTTCTGACAAGTATTCCTTCACCTCCCCGTTTGCTGGTTTCGAGAAAATTGAACTGAGCGCCAACTACTTCTTCGAACAACCCCAAGAGCGTCGCGTAGAAGCTGCCTTGACTTATGGAGACAAGACCGTCCAAGGATCCCTCACTTTGACCGACCTTGAGAGCGAAACTGCCTTTGTTGTTGTCTTCAAATCACCCCTCCAAGGCTTCGAAGACTTGAGCATCCGCGGTAGCTTGGACTCCTCCAACGGTCCCAGGGCCACTTTGGCTTATTACAGCAAGGAAGGTCGCGTCGTAGAGCTCAGCGGTGACGTCAGTGGCAACGATAACGGCAGCCAACTTCGCTTGAGCTTTGTTTCCCCCTACACGGCCGCGCAGGACTTGTCCGCCAACGTGGAATACGACTACGCCGGCAACAACCGCTATTTGAAGGTCTTTTTGCGTAACAACCAACGGGAAATCAATTTCGCAGTCTCCGACGTTCGCGAAGGCAACTCGTACAAAGTCGAAATGACCTTCGACACGTCGTTCTCTAACAAAATCGCTTTGAGCGCTGAGTGCGACCTCGTTTCAGCTGAGAAAACCGCCCGTGCCGGAGTTGAGTACGGTGACCAGAAATTCGAAGTCAACGTCTCTGGTTTCTTAAGCGGCTCCAGCGGCAAATTGCGCACCACCTTGAACACTCCCTTCACCGGCTTGAAGAAACTGTCCTTGAACGGTAAACTGAGCCGTAACAATGTCGATTTCTCGGTCGAGTACGCTCGTGGCAAGAAAGTTCAACTCCAAGGTAGCTACGTTTTCGAGCCCCAGAACAACAACTACGGCTTGGAAGCTACTGTCAACACTCCTTTCTTTGAACCCGTGACCTTTAAAGCCAACACCCAGTTCGATGCTAATTCCGCCAAGGCTTTCGTGCAATGGTCTTCTGAGCAGTATTTGTCCGTCTCGGGCCTCTTGAAGGACAACGAGTTCAGCGCTGCGTTGGAGTCTCCCTGCTCTTACATGAAAGCGGTCAAATTGTCCGGTAGCTTCGCCGACACCGCCTCCGAGAAGTCCATCTCGGCCTCTGTCACCTACAACGACTACCAAGGCGCGTTCCAAGGCCGTTACTTGACTGGCAACAACCGCTTCGGCGTCTCTACCCAAGCCGAATACAACAGCAACGTTGTGTCCGGTGACCTTTACTTCCAAAACGCCGGAGACAAGCTTGAAAGCTACTTGAAGGTGAACACCCCCTTCGCTGCCTTCCCGAACTTGGGTCTGAACCTCGACTACCTCAACAAAGACGGCCAAGTGTACTCTAAAATCCAGATCCAAACTCCCTTTGAGCAATTGCCGTCATTGACCGTGGCTGCTCAGGGTAATTACCAAGCTAGCAAACTTTTGGACGGTTCTTTGGAAGTCTCAGCCACTGAAACCCTCGCTGCTTTGAAAGTTGCCCTGAACCAGCCTTCCAGGAGCACTTATTCCGCCAACTTGAGCTACAACATCCCTGCTTTCAACGAGTTCTCCAACGCTGGTCTGACTGCCTTCTTCGAAATCCCCTCTGCTAAAGCCGTCAAGGCTGACGTAACTCTGAACTTGGGCTGGACTGACTACCAATTCCAAGGCTCGTACGTTCTCAAGAAGGACAGCTTCCGCTTGGAAGCTTCCTCCCCGACTTTCTCCCGTCCTTTGAATTTGGGCTTGTCCTACTCCAGCCAGGACCTCTCGCAAGTCGAAGCCGAAGCTTTCTTGTGGGACAACCGTGTCACTTTACGCTACAGCAACGCTCAACAAAACCTCCAGCTCGAAACCACCACTGATCTGCCTGCCTTTGACCTCCAAGGCCTTTCCTTCAACACTCAAGTGTACTACCGCTTCCCGCAGAGCTTGGACGCCACTGTTCTCTTGAGTTGCCCCCAGGGCGAGCACAAAGTCGTTTTCGGCTACAGCTTGACCAACCAAAAGTTGCAAGTCAAAGCTGACCTTTACACCAATCTTTTCGCCACCAAGCACTCCATCAACTTGAATGCTGGTTTGGCCCCCTTGGCCTTTGAGCTCCGCTACTCTGGCGAAGAAGAACACGTGTTGAGCTTCACTGTCCAAGACGGCGAGCGCTTCGCTTTGGAAGGAAAAATGACCTGCGGCTGGTTGCCCACCAAGAGCCGCACGGCTAGTTTCAGCCTTGTGACCGGCGATGCTGACGGCTACCTCGACCTCAAGTGGGGTGGCGAAACCCACCGCGTTGTTTACAACATCGGCAAAGTCTCGGGTTTCGATCTCTCTTTGGATGCCTTCTCCCCTTACTTGCAACAAGGCAACTTTGTTGTGAAGATCGCTTACCGCCCATCGGCCAAGGGTCAAGCCCAAGCCAGCTTGTCCGTTCAATACGGCGATGCCACTCACGCCTTCAGCGGAGAAGTGACTAACCAAGCTGATCGTTTTGCCCTCCAGGCTCAAGTGGAGACCCCGTTCTTGGCCCAGCCCATCAGTGTTGAGCTTGAGGCAACCAAAGGACTCCAATACGCCGCCAACGTTAAGTTGAACCTCTTTGGACAAACTCACCAATTGAGCGGTAACGCCCAGGTCACTGGTCCCTTCCAGGCTGAAGCTAAATTCGAATCGCCTTTGATCCAGTCTCGCGTCATGTCTTTCTCGGTCCAAACCCGTCTCCAATCCTTGAAGGACCTCCAATGGGAAATGAACTTCAACTGCGGTGAAAAGAACATCCGCTTTTTCATGAACGGCAGGTACAACGGCTGGAAAGACGTCGAGGGTTTCGTCACTTTGAACACCCCGTGCCAGACCTGGTCTATGCTCCGTCTCAACGGACACTTCAAGGTCAACGCTGGTTTGAACGCTGGTTTGGAGTTCCAAACCTCCAACCCCGCCTTCCCTCCTACTTCCTTGAGCATTAAATACGAACTGACCGACTCTTTGGACGTTTCCGTCACCGCCAAGACTCCCTTCCGTTACTACGACAACCTCGCGTTGCTGTTGAACGTTCCTCTGTCGGGTCGCGTCATCGAACCCCGTCTGACCCTTTCTTCGCCCAGCAGCCAACACTCCTTCAGTGCCAAATTCACCCAAACCGATGACCGCTTTGAGATCTTCGCCGAAGCCGATACCTTTGGTGGCAGAATGGGCGGTAACTTGATCATAAAGCTTGCCGATGTCTTCCAAGCCCACTTGGAAGTCAACACTCCCTTCAGGGGTTACGAACGCTACGTCTGGGACATCAAGGGTCAAGCGCACATCAAGAACTGGGGTCAGTCGAACATCTTCTTGGACTGGAACGGCCAAAGTATCGAATTCGTCTCCAACGTCCGCGTGGAACCCCGTGCGTACGTCGCCACCTTTGAGTTGAACACCCCCTTCGCCTCGTACGACAAGTTTTCTCTGAACTTGCGTCTCGAAGGTACTGATCGCAAAACCATCCACGCCGAAATCGCTTACCCCGGTGCTCGCGTGGGAGTCGAGTTCGACTACGTCTTCAACAGCAAATCGGATTTCGTCGCCAAGGCCGCTGTCCACACGCCGTTCGAGAACTACGAATCCTTCACCGTGGAGCTGACCAACCAACTGGAAGCTGGCCGCAAATACTTGGGCAATGTCCAAGCTCGCTTTGCCAACTACGGCATCGCCGTGTCCTCTAACGCCATCTGGCGCGAAAACACTGCTGAAGCCTCCTTCGAGGCCAAGCTGAACCAATACGTGGCTAGTTTGAAGGCCAACGCTGAATTGACCGACCAACGCATCCTCACTGAAGTGAGTGTCAACACGCCCTTCGAAATCTTGCGTAACTTGGACGCTGCCGTGCGCTTCGAACGCCAAGGCGAGATTTACAACAACGGTTTGGGCTTGATCGTCAACAACCAGAAGGTCGTCACGGTCTCCGTCACCCGACAAGACGCCACTACCACCGTCGAGGTCTTCAACCCCATCCGGCCCGTTTCTGTGTCCTTCGCTGTTGAAAACAACTCCGATTTGATCAACTTGCAAGGCTTCATGTGCTGGGACCTGAACCGCAAGAGTGAGTCGACCTTAGGCACCCATTTCACCCTCAAACGCTTGACTTACGGCCAACAAGTGAGCTGCAAAGCCACTTTGGCTGAATACACCGCTGTGATGGACTACGTCCTCGAAGCTACTTCCAGCAAGCTCGACCACTCGATCCAACTCTCGTGGGCCGAGGGCAAGAGCGCGGGCTACAAGATCGCTTTGGAAGACGCTTCCACCCATCGTCGCACCCAGTTGGACGCTGTGATCCGGGTGGACCTGCCTGTCCGTTCTTTCGAAGTCGAATCGCACCACATCGTTGCCAACAGCGAATCCTCCACCTGCTTGGAACTCAAGTGGGACGCTGCCCGTGACCGCACCAAACGCGTGGGTGCTCGCATCGAAACTAGCGATTTGAGCTCGTGGAACATCCAGTCTCGCAAAGCCAGCCTGGTCTTGGTCCACTCTGCCTTGTTGCAAGACGTTGTTCTCAGCGGCCAGTACGCCAAAGGCACCGGCAACGACCTCTTCAACGGCAAAGTCGAGCTGACCTACTCGCCCTTGGAAAGCCACAAGTTTGTCGTCCTCACCAACGTGAAGGATCTCTCTTCCAGCAGCCGTCAACAATACGACGTCAACTGGGCTGTTCAGCACCCCGCTTCCAACACCGACCTTCGTTTGACCACTGGTCTGAACGCCAAATCCGACGAAACTGCCGGCAACTTGCGGGTCGATTACCAAGATCGTTTCGGCAACTCGCGCTTCTTGCAACTCCAAAGCAAAATCGCCCAGCTCAAGAACCAGATCGAGATGGAGCTCCGTACCACCGAGAACGCCTTGGCCTGGACCGGTTCTTTGCTCCAAGAAGGCGGAGCTTACAAGCTCTACAGCCGCACCGCCATCAACGACCAAGAACCCTTCCAATTTAACGGTGAATTGAACACTGAGCAACCTGCTGGCAAGATCGATGTCGACTACGCCACTGGCAAGAAATGGAGCGTTTACGCCGGGCTCCCCAGCGACAAGGAAATTATGGTGAAGTCCAACCGAGACATGTTCGGCAAAACCGTCACTGACGCCTTCTTCTCCCTGAAACTCAACACCACCAAACTGTTGAGCAAACGCCTCTACTGGCGTGCGGAATCCGCCCCTGAAATCAAGGCCATCTTCCTCAACCACGCGACCGACTTGCTCGCTGTTGTTCAGAACCTCGTCGGCTCCGACTGGCTCAACGCCTTGTCCCAAGAATTGACCAGCCGCCAGGTGGCCATTACGCCCATCTTCACCGAGACTCAGCTCCGCGTCTCTGAGTTCATGGCCCAGGAGTGGACCGCCCTGAGCTCCGATTTCGCCGATTTGGTCGCTTACGGAAAGAAAGTGTACCGCAACGACGAATTCTACGTTCGCACCGTGGCCCAACTAGGCTTCCAAATGTACGACGCCATCTCTCCCAAGTTGGCCGCAGCGTTCCGTCAATTCTTACCCGCCGTCCGTTACGTTAGCAAGACCTCCACCGCCATCTACCGCTCGCTTAAAGCCAACTACAACAGCGTGGCGCAGACCCTCACTCAAACTTACGTCCAAATTCAAGCTTCCGTCGACAAAGTTGGAGCTCAAATGGCCGAAGCTTACCAAGCCTACGCTACTCAGTTCAACGCCAGGTACGGCGACATTCTAGCCCTCTTTGGCGACTACTATGGCCGTTTCACTGCCGCGTTTGACACTTACATCGGTCGCTTGGAAGAAACTGTCATGGCCACCGTGGAAGACTTCCGTAGCCAGGCTGTTCAGTTCGTCAGCCGTTACACTGCCAACTGGCAAGTCTACGCCCAAAAGGTTCAGCAATTCGTTCAATACGTCCAGGACAAGTACAACAACGCTCAACAGCTTGCACAAGAAATGAACACCCGTCTTCGCCAATACTTGCTCACTTTCGAGCCTGTGCGCGGTTTGGTTCAACTTTACCAGCGATACGCTTCCTGGTTGGAGGAATTCCACTTCCAAGACTACATTGAACAATTCAAGACCTGGTCGAACCAATTCGCCTCTGCTAACCTTCAGAAACTCCAGGCCATGACTGTCCAATACAAGCCCTACGTCGACGCCGTTCTGAGCGCTATCGAAGGCCAGTACCAAGAACTCCAACAACTGCCCATCGTTGCCTTCGCTTCTAACGTTGCTTCGCGCATGTACGTTCAAGTCTCTGAGCTGAGCAAGTACGTGCAAATGGAAACCCAGGTCCGCGAAGTCCTCCGTGAAGCTTTGCAGTACATCGACGCTATTTGCATGCAACTCTCCCAAGACTTGCAAGGCTCTTTCGACATCGATCTCCGCCGAGTTTTCTTGTACGAGCCTCAAAACGGCCGCATTGAGTACACCCAGTACTTACCCGTCGAGTGGACCAGCTTCAAGACCTTGCCTCAGTTCGGTGACCTGCCTTTCGTCCAGAAATCCGCCGCCGCCAAACAAAAGCTCTTCGACAACTTCGACATCACTCCCCATTACTACAAGCTCATGGACGTGATGACCGCCTACCAGCCTCAGATGCAACTCAGCAGCTTGTTGCCCCCTTTCGGCAGCCACGCCTTCTTGGCCGGTACCCAGCATTACATGACCTTTGACCAGAAGTACTACGAATTCGCCGGCGAATGCAGCTACCTCTTGGTCAGCGACTTTGTGAGCAACAACTTCTCCGTGGTGGTCAACTACGAAGGCCAGAACGGCCAAGTCACCAAGAAATCGTTGACCGTTTTGGTCGACGGCCGCCAGATGGACATTGACGCCACCTATCGCGTGTCTTTGAATAACAAGAAGGTGGAGCTACCCTTCCGCTTCGGCCAAACCACCGTTGTCCGCCACGGCCACCATATCGTGCTGAACCACCGCAACGGCGGCCACGTGATCGACTGCAACCTTTACCGCGACATTTGCACGGTGCAAATCTCCGGCTGGACTTTCGGCAAAACGGGCGGTCTTTTTGGCGTTTACAACAACGAAGCCGCTGACGACTTTTTGACCCCTACCCGCCAACTGCGGGCCGACACCGAAGTCGACAGCTTCGCTAACAGCTGGAAAGTAGGCACTTCTCGCTGCAGGGTCAAGAACTACGCCGTGGACACCCAGTTCCCTAGCCCGAAGAACGAACGCGTTTGCCAAGAGCTTTTCGCTGACGACACTTCCGTGCTCCGCCCTTGCTTCAACATCATTGACGCCACGCCCTACATCCGTATGTGCACCAACGACCTCACCACGCTCGAAAACAGTCCCAAGAAAGACCTGGGAGTGTGCACCGCCGCCTCTGCTTACGTCAGCGAATGTCGTCTAGCCGGAGTCGACGTTTGGATGCCACCAAAATGCGGTGAGTCCTTACTCGGAGTGTTTTACTCTTTTTGTTTCGTGCGAGTACTAAGAAAAAAGAGTTCGTAAGAAAATAATAATTCCCTTTGGTTTCATATTCTAAACTAAAAGATAATGCAACAAATACTTGAATAAATACTCTAAAATAATAGATACAGTAAATAAATAAAGAAAAGAACTTGATGATTTTTCTTTATCAAAAATACTTGCAGTCCGTTGCGAATTGGAAGACGGCAAAGTGATGCAAGCTGGCGAACTTAAAACTTTCAAGAACGACGCGCCTCGCTCGGCTGACGTTGTTTTCCTCGTGGACCAAAAGAGCTGCTTGAAGGACGTGCGTTTGGCCAACTTGCCCGCTGATATGGATGCTGCGCTCCGTGAACGCGGAATTAGCAACAACCGATTCGCTGTAGTGGGCTTTGGTGGCAAAGGCATCTTCCAAGATCCACACATCCGCACCACCGAGAACCAGCTCTTCAACAACAAACAAACCATCGCTAAAGCCTTTGACACGTAATTCTGACTATATTTTCGGCACAGCACGAATTTGGAAGCTCATTATTATGTTTTCTTCTTACAGTATGCAATTCAACGGCGTGGAGAAATCCGACGTGTTCGCTGCTTTGCGTTACGCTGCCAAATTGCCCTTCCGTGCCGGAGTTTCCAAGCAAGTGATCCTCTTGACTTGCGATTCCGACTGCAGCGCTGACAACTACGCTGATGCTTTGACTCTGCTCTTGGAACACGACATTAGTTTGCATCTTCTGCAACCTCGTCAGTTCCAATTCCGCAGCAAGACCAACGAAGAAAGCAAAGTAATTGTTACCACTATTCATTGAGGAAAAAATATTTAGTCGTTGCAATTTTACAAAAGGAGATTTACTTGGTGTTTAACTCAGTTAACGAATACTAATTGCATATGTTTTTCGCGTCTAGTACGTTTTTGGAGTCGATCTTGACAGCGTGTACACTGCCCGCGATGTGCGCAAGATGGTTGGTGACAAAGACCTCCGTCGCCAATTGGTCCTCCCCAAGGATTTCTGCACTCCTTTGGCTTTGGAAACCAACGGCACCTTGTTCGACCTTAAACAGATGGCTGGAGAAAAGAGCCTTCAGGTCAAGAAATTCGTCGACGTCTTCGTTCGCCGTGTAGCTTTGGCTGCCGAGCCCAGCGACTGCCAACGATGCGATTGTTTGGCGGACAAAGATGGCGTTGGTTACTTGCAATGCCAGCGTTGCATTTCCCCATCCATCGAGAAGTTCATCAAGGTAAAGATCGAGTCAATGTTCCTGTTAAAAACAGTACAGAGAAGTGATCATGACGAACATAGAAAATAGTTACATAATTCAAGAGTCGTCGATCCAAGAATTTGGAAGGGGAGATGCTAATTTCTGGCAATATTTTTCTTGCAGGACTGGGAGAAATTAGCGTACGAAAGTGAGAACATGTTCGGCGTCAACGAAGTGCCAGTCAACGAGATTCGTACCGAGAACCCGGTGCCTGGTGCCCCAGTCAAAGCCAGCAAGAAGTCCAATAAACGCAACTGAATACTCCAAAACACAATTAGCCAATGCAAAGCACCCGTGTAAATTACTCGATTGACATGTTTAAGGACCCCGGAAGCCGACCAAGATCCTTTCAACTTTTACTGATTTTTTTTTTTTTATCTGAACCTGTGTAGTTTGTTTTCCCCAATGCATCTGTTCGATTTTAAACTTAGGGAGCCTTTCACCTTATTAAACTTGGGACCATACTTATACATATATGCTCAAACCGCAACCCAGCCTTGTACACCAAACCCTTATAGCAAACCAGTGAAGTTATGTTTTGTACCTTGGGATCCATATTACAGATTTGCCCTAGAACTAAACAAAAGGAGTTCATTTTCTATTAGTTTACTAGAGAATTCTCTCACTTATAATATTGTTATCTGCTTTGGTGTTTGAGACGTAAAACTTTCAGGTCAAACTTTCAGACAGTAATCTAAGACAGTGGCTTTTGTAATTCATGTCACTCGTGGACAGGGGCGAAATTATTTTCTTGTGAGCAAGTAAGCTCAGTGGCAGCATCAAGAAAAAGTTGCCCCGAAAGAAACACACGTGACCCCCCGAAAAAAATTCCTGGCTGCGCCCCTGCTTTCTTTAAATATCACAGCCCGGCCTAACGACACGAGAAAAATTACACACAAGATTCCATGTTGCTTACAATTACATAAAAGGCCTAAATTACAAAAAAGATTCCTTCGAAATTTTAAAGCTCTGATCCTTAAGTCTGAAACAAAATTGTGGAAAAAAGATTAGAATAAAGTATAGAACTACAGACTGTCTCTCAATAATGACATACTTTCAATCGGCACAAACTGTATTAAAAGTGCATATCCAATCTCTTTTCAATGAAAAATACTCGCTTCTTTTAGGATTCCAATCAATCCGCACAGTTATAATGCTAGAATAACAACTCAGTTCCTCGCAAAACCCTTCTGCAATTACGTGTGAATGCTTCTTTTTCCTTCACAAGCATCTTCGAATACAAAACGCAATATCTATCGCAAAAAATACGCAACAAGAAAGCTTTTCTTCAATTCTGACCATTTTTCTACGCTTCGCGATGATATCGAGCCATCTTTTCTTTGAACCACAATAAATTGTCAAATGCCCCAAAAGAAAAAAACAATCACGAAAAAGGTGTTGAATTAATGCCGTTGTGAAGAGCTTCCCGCTTCTGGTTCTTTCTCTTCGCCTTCCAAATCTCCAGAATTCACTAGAAAAACAAAGAGAACATCAACTTTTTTATACATTTATATGAAAATAAATTCTACAATAAATTTTAAATTAAATCCTATATTACGTTTCCAAAATAATTTCCACTAAAACTTTTCAAAACACAATCTGACAACCTAAATAAAAAAAAAAAATAAGTAAAAAAAAAAAAAAACTCACATGAAGGTTCCCGGACTAAACGCAACAATTCTTCTTGTGACAAGTGTTTGGTTGCTCGTTTAAAATTTTCTACATGTGTCGCAAAAGAGTCCCAAAAGCTTTGGCCGTCAAAGGTCGTGAAGAGCAAGGAAAATTTCTGGAAAACCATCTCGGCTTTTTGTCGGATCACTTCTGCGTGCTTTCGGATCACTTTCTGCAATTTGAACATACCAGAAACATTCGTTATTTTTTTAATTATTTTCTAATGGAAAACAAACCTGTTCTTCGGTTAAATCTCCCGAAACCTTGGGCCCAACGTATCTTTTCAGCTACAAAAAAGAAACACGCTCATTAGTTAAGAATTCTTAGTAATCTTCAATAATTTGCAATAAACTTCTTCAATAAGGCTAACCACACGTTACTCCGCAATACATAATGCTAATTTTCGACACAAAAGACGCAAAAAGTGCTCAAACCTTCCGAATGGTGTCCATGATATAAGGATACTTTTTCAACATCAAGGAGGCCACGCTTAGATTGTACATTTCGTCCAAGTACTCGATGGCAGCTTCGCAATGGGGATGGTCCACTACGAGTGCTTCTTTGAGTTTGATATCAAGTTGCAATAGCCGGCCTTCTACTCTCAACCACCTGCAAAGATCATCCAACACAAACATTAGTTACAATTTCAGACATTCCTCACTAACTCCGTCAATGGTGAGAAAAATCTTTACTTATACTCTGTTTTCTTTTTCTCAATCAATAACTGCTTCTTTTTATCCATTCGCGCGTACTTGACTTTGGTTTCCACTTGACCCTTGACTGCCAGCACGCTCTCGCTCAGTGAATCATCCGCATCGTCGTTCAACAATGCTTTCGCACTCGCCGGATCCCACTGCAACTTGACTTTCTCCTTCTGTAAAACCAAAACATCATACAAAATTATTATTTTCCCCATTTAAATGCGTAAATTCTAGCAAAACTCAAGAAACATGAATTCGAAACATACAAGTAAAATTTTGAAAGTAAAACTTGAAAACCCAAAAGTCCCAAAAAATTCATTAAAAAATTTCGAAAGAAAGATGATAGACAAAACAATCTAAACACTGAATAAGTAATTTCCACTAAAATTAGAATAGATTAACAAAGCCTGATTAAAAACAGCATTGGAAACGAAGAGAAAGGGGAATTATACCTTCACCTCTTCCGTTTCAGGTAAGCTTTCTTCCTTGAGTTTCACCTTTTTGGCCGGGTTGGCGCTTTCTGCACCCTCTGCGTCACTTTTCTCCTTCGCTTTACTTTTCTTCGTTGACTGGGGCGTTTTACCCTCTTTGCTACTTTTACCAGTCTTCTTGGCGCTTTTGGGAGTGGCTTCTTCTATTCGACTCCCGTCAGCCCCAGAACTGCCTCTCTCAGCGCTCGTTGTCTCTTCGTTGGGCTGATTCTCTTTAGCAGCATCATTAGCCGGTTTGCACTCTCCCAGACTTGTTTCTTTCTCTTTGGCCACTTTGGGCGTGACTAATTTGCGTTTTTTAGGCACCGTGGCGCTGCTCTGAGATTCCGAGTGACTGCGGTCTGGTGACAAAGGCAAGTCTTCGCCGTCGTCCGCGAACCGTTTCGGTTTGATTTTGCGCCCACTGCGACTCACTCGCTCGCCCGGCTCCGAGGAGTCGGCTGCCAGCCGATTGGCTGCTTGGGGCGTGGCTAAGGCGGTTTGTTCCGTGCCATCGCTTTGTGGCTCGTTTTCGGGGGCTTTTGAAGGCGGAGGAAGAGGAGCTTCGTGATCGCGCGTTTCATTCTCTGATGGCGCAACGCTTTTCGGAGAAACAGGTACAGGAACAGCTCCCTCTTCTGTTGAAGGAAGCGAAGTGGGCGGAGTTGGAACTTCTTTGGACTCTTGCGAGGGTAGGGTCTTCGGAATGGCCTTGGCAGGGGCTTTTTTCTTCTTTGGCGCCGGTTCTTTAGCCTTTTCCTATATTCATACGAAACTTTATAAAAGTTTTGTTTTAAAATAATTTTAATAAATTACTTTAAAAATACGTGATAAGTTGAATATTCATTTATTATAAGTATTATATTATAGATTATAATACTTCAAAATAATAAAAAATAATGTACTAAAATAAATTATATCGTAATTATTGTGGTTGCTAACCGTAGTGGGTGCTGAAACCTCTGTTTGTGACTTGGATTCCTCAGCTGACTTGTTTGTCAAATCTGCTTTGGTCTCTTGGGAGTCTCTCCGGTCAGGAATGCTGCTAGGTAGCTGTTTAGGTTCGTTCGCACTAGCTAAACTGGCGTTGAGCTCTGATGCCTCAACGTTTTCTGTCTGAAGAGGTTCCTTATGCATTAAAAATGTGTAAGTTGGCCTCTTATTCAAGAAAAAAGGCATTTTTTATTAAATGTCCTTTTTTTTACTTCTATTTGTTCTGTATCTGTAGAGTCTTCGACTTGGAGACCAATATCAGGGTTTTCCACAATTTCCAACAAAGCTTGATTAAATCCTTTCAACTTCCTGGGGTTTCCATATTTGCCCAAATTTTCTTCATATCGAAATACTTCATCGCTCTTACAAGTGCCACTGTAAATAAACAAAACAAGTGAAATAGGATTTAAAAATACGCAGTTACAATTGCGTAAAAAGAAGCCAATGAAAAAATCATGTCGGCCTTTAACATTTTAGTGCTTCTCTGTAGCCTGTGTTTCTGACCACAGGAAGCTTAATGTGCCAAAAATGGCCCAGAAGCTTTAATATAAGACTTGTCTGATCTTTACAAGTAAACTTAACTTGCAAAGGAGTCTGAACGTCTTTTTACTTTTACAAGGAAATTTAGCTAGATTTGCTTACGTTTCGTAAGTTCCGTAGAAAAAGACGCGGTACCGGCTTCCTTTAGAAAGAACCTCGTCCACCTGTTGGGTAAAACGATTGGTAAGTTAATTACAAATGTCAGTTAATTCGGATAAATTGTTTGGCTTTACCCGAGCAGGCCAAGGCGGGTAACCTCGAACTTTGGCAAACACTTTTTCGCCAACAGTAAATTCACTCGTGGCCATAACGTGGGTACGTCTAGTGACCTTGTATGTAAATCACTGCAGAGGCTTAATTTTGAATGCTTATTTATTAACAAAACAGGGGTTGTTAGGGCTCGTTTGTAATTCTTTTGTTGTTGTTTCTCAACTTGGGGTTGTTCACGCGGTGGGAGACACGAATTGAAGTGAATCGCGAATGGCTGCTACCGCTAGATGGCGAAACAGTACGAACTTTGCGCGCCAAGTCCATTGATGTATGGATGGTTGTCCTTACCAATGGACGCCGGGTTCCGACCAGAAATAGAACGCAACGGCAAAACCTGGCAAACGGAGATAAATTGCAATAGAAACAGATTTATGTAAGAATACTGGATTGACCTATTTCTTAATTGATATCTTCTTATTTAAGAACATGTATAAAACCAAGGGTTATTCTCAAATTAAAGAAGTATAAACCAAGTGGAATCGAAAATAAAAGCTTCGTAAAGCCGTTAACCATTGGTACACTAAAGCAGAGACCAAACATGTCACGGTCAGTTACTGAAACTGTGCTGTAATTACGAAACTGTAAGACTCATATGCAATAGATTTTCTTGAACACAAATACTACACATGTTAACGAAATATAGTTCTTTATTTGGCTTCAATTAACTTCACCGAGCTTCAAGATTCATAGAAAAGTAATCAGAACATTTTCTTGGCCACAATTCACTTCTTGGTTAAATAATATGAGGACTCCAATGAAACAGTAAGAAAGAAACTTATCGCTTCGAAATATTTGCATGACTGCATTTGAGCTGCGTGATTTGGCGCTATCACTTAGAAAAATAAGACAATTAGTTTTCAAGCTAAATTACTTCAGACAAACGTTTACTTTTTCACTCTGACGTTAGCATTATCACTTGGGCGTCGGTCAAACTGGAAGTCGTGGACCGGAATCGCTCCAAAGTGTTGTAAAACATATCCCAAAACGACATCTCGACTGGTGGAGTATTAAACAGTGGCTTGATTTGCTCTTCTAAAATTTTGTCAGCTTTCTTTCTGATCTTACGTGATTTTTCAACATAGAATTCCTGTAAAACGGCAATCTATTAAGTAAAACTAAAGTATTTTGCAGTCAAGTCCACTTACTCGCTTTTCCTTCGTGATTCCAGGGCAATCAGGCGGGCCAATGTACCGTTTGAGTTTCCGAATGGTGTCAATAACAATCGGATGTTTTTTAAGCATCAAAGCCTCGATTTTTAGCATGCTTAAATCACTTAAATGCGCCAAAGCTTTCGTCAAGTTCGGATCTTTGATCCTCAGCGCCCTTCTAATGTCGCTTTCGAGTCGGATCATTTTGGCTTCTTCACGCAAAAAGCTAGTATTTTTTTTAATTTTCCCCCATTTGTAGTTTGTTGTTAAAATGACTTACTTCTTCTGTCCTAGCTTGTCAGGTGCTGTTTCTCCCAAATTCGGGTCTTTATCTGCATCAGACTCTCCCGCATTAGGCTGTTGAACGATTTTCGTACAAGGTCTTGGTGCTCCTGCTGGATTTGTGGAAGAATTTCCATCTGTTGATGCATTTCTGGGCCGCTAGCGAAAGAACATTACCCGAAAAATTAATAAAAGAGACGTTTATCCATAAAAAAGTATATTCGTGTTAAGTTAGATTGAAATTCGGGTAAAATGCTGCGAAAATGGCGAAATCAATGACAACTTTCAACGAACACATAGTTCGTTTTTACATTTTTGTTAGAAAAGTTATCAGTGGGCATTAAAAAAAAATTGAACTGATATATACTGATGATGCTGGCGAATTGGTACTGAGACAAGTTTCTCCATCCCTGACAACATGATCGGGTGACTTTCTTACTACTCTTGTTCCGATATCTTTCTGCGAGCCGGTACTCACTTTTTCATCACTTATCGTAGGATCATCTACAAGAATTGAACGAAAGAAAATTGACAAGCGTGCTAGTAAGTACGTAAATAAAATACTTGCGCCCTTTCCGATAACGCAAGGACGTTTCGGTGAAGATTCATTTTCGCCCGAGTTTTTCAAATTTCTTTTCCATCCAGCAGGCGAGCTTTCTTTTCGAGTATCGGCAGTTCCATTCGGTTTCGAGACACTTTTGTTCCCATCATTGGCTACACCGTTTTCCTATAAAAAGGCATTTATTAGATACTCTAAAAAAATATTTCAAATTTAAAAGTTTAATTTCGAAAATAACAATTTAAACATAAAATTCTGTCTGTTTTATCGATAAGCTAATTTTCACAAAATGAAGGACTGAACGATAAGGAAAATCAACGACACCGAAATCTTCACCTCCGTTTCACTTTCACCTTCGGATGAACTGGACCATACGATCGAAATGATTTTGTTATTACCACCGTTTTTCTTTACTTCATTTTCCACCTTGGGTCGAAAGACAGGCACATCTTCGATTTTTTCCGGCAAATCCTGCTCGTCATCCGCAATTTCTACAAACTCGGGCTCTTCCAGCGCTATTACGGTCTCCACATTTCGTGGTTTCTCCATCGGCTTAGTAATCTGTGCTTCAAAAACTTTGGGTTCCTCTTCGTCTATTTCTATCATAGCTATAGGAACTCTTGCTTTTGAAGTTTTGCTGACTTCTGTAAGTACTTCCGGTTCATCGTCGTAGCAGTTTTTTTCGGTTTCGCCGTCGCCTTCGACTTCGATAGCGACAGGAACTTCGAATGAACTCAAATACTGGAGATTGGTTGTATTTTCTGCTTCGGAAATACTGGTAATGATAGCTGCAATGTTTAGGCTTGTAGTTTCTGTACGATTTGGTGCATTATATGCAGCACGATTGATGTCTTCGCAATCGTCCGGAACGTCAGCGATATTTACCAATTCTTCAGCTGTATTGTTCTGAAGCTTCGACGAGGAGGAGAGCGATACTGGCTCACAAGGGGTTTCAGGTACTGACACACGCGAAGACGATTTCAGAACAAACTGTGATTCTGTTTCTAAAGCCCATTGCGCACTAATGGATGGACTGTCGGGATCAACGATCGCTGATACCGGCTCTGTTTTAATGTTGGAAGTTTGTGTTTCCGTAACTTGTTGCAATTTGTCTAAATCTTCTTCAGACTCCTCCAGAGACTTCTCTTCCTTAATTTTCAAAGTGTCTTGAGCCGGTTTAGCGCTTTTATTGCCTTCGGCTTCTTTCAGCGCTTTAAGAAATCCAGAAACTTTGTCGGACTTGGCGTTTACTAGTTTGCTTTTGTAGTCTTTGAAGGGATACATTTCATGTTCTTTTACTTCGGTCCTAGAATTCAGTGAAAGCTAGAGATTATTACTCTGAAGGTAATTATTAATCTTAACTATAATCTTTGCTTCTATGAGCAGAAAATAGGTTAATAAATGAAGCTTACGTAATGTACGAGCCGTAAAGCCGTACTTTGTACTTTTTCTTGTGCGCTTTGTCAACGCGAATTACCTATGTAAAGGAAATCTAAATGTTAGGAATTTAAGGAGAAAAAGGATTTGGTTTACTTTAGCTGGCCAAGGAGGAAGGCCTTTAGTTTTGGCGAATACTTGCTCGCCGATTCTAAAACATTTGTTAGATTTTTCCATTTTCAGTAATGGGCTTGACCAGTAAATAAAAACTGACATATATTTTATTCGGATATTTTACTCCACAATGCTCAGGAACGGAATCGATGGTATCACAACCGAATGTTTGAATAATACATTTGTTTACAATTCCGATTGTGCTGTAATGCCGTCCAGTCTAGTAACTCTAGTTGTTGTATGTGACAGCCTTAGGAGGAAACTCCGCCTATTCTGTTTTCAAGTGCTCCACACCGAATGATAAGTTCATGAATGGAGTGGACCCCAAATTCGACACAGGAACCTTATTTGGCCGTAACCCCAATTTTGACAAAAGCAACGTAATCTTCTTGAACGACTTTGTAATTATGGCCTACATGTCTAGAAAAGAATACAGAAAAAAGGAACGTTGCTTCCAACATGTTAGTAGTCAATGAAGAAGTAAATCTTAATTTATTCAAGTCGTTGTCCGTCGCGTTTCTGAGGAAAGGTTTGCTTCTTTGGGAATTGCTTGAAAATTGGCCTAGCAACGTGAAACGCAGTAGTATCATAAAAAGATATTTTATTGAAATTTTTCTTCAGTACGTCGGAAAAGTAAAGTAAGAAATTAAGCAGTGGTACTAAGAACTTCTGTATTCTCTTTCTAGCAGGGGAAATATATACAGGGAAACACCGTTTCGGGCCTTCGCAAAATTTGTTAAAATCTTTTCCTAAGATTCACCATCTTAAATCTTCCTATTTTGTGCTCGCGTTGCTATTTGACGACGCGGTTTGCTTGCTCGCTTGCGCTCTTAATTCTTCATCTATTCGTTCTTTCGCTCGGAAAACTTTGGATTGAAGGTAGAAAGAGCCTGCTTTCGTCTTGTCATTTATTTTAAATAAATGATCGTAGTTTTTCTGGATGGCTTCCGGGTCGAGTTGGCTCACGTTTAAAATTTGCTGAGCTTCTTCAAGCGTCATGCCGGTTTTGGCATTCGCTGCTGCACGAGCTGCTCCAGCAGCTCCGCCTCCTGCTCGACTAGCTGCTTGCTGGCTTGCTTGAAATTCTTGTTTCAAAGCCCGAGCAAAAGCTTTTCCAATAACCTAGCAAACGATGACATAACAATTAACCCTTGAAAACCATTACGTTATTTAAATTCATATGACCTGATTTTACTTACTTGTGTGCCGAGGACGACAATTTGCACTATATATTTGGCCATTCTAGCTGCTAAGCAAGGCAAAATTCAACATGTAGGTAGGATTCTGTAATATTATGAAATGTGTTGACACACGTGAGAAGGAACTTGATTGTGTCTCCTCCACGACAGATGGCATGAGAGTATTTTCCAAAAACGTATAAGTTAACACAAATAGTTAACACGTCAACGTCAATAGTTAACACAATTTATCAGTTAATAAGTATTAGAATTTTCAACATATTTATATTTTTATTACAGAGTAGATTTTATGCAATTAAATGCAGCTGAAACCATAGAGAACAGGGTGACTAATTCACTTTTCATGCATTCCGCCGTTTTTGAAGTTTCATTCGCAGTTCACATCGTGCTAAGTTAGGAACCGATTCATCTTTCCCGGCTCATGAGAATGTCCATTTTTTTTTCTTTGAACCCGGAAGCACCATTTCTTTCTAATGAAGTTTTACCGGCATGAAGCAGCAAATCATGCGGTTCTGTGCCAAAATTATACTTTTAAGTTTGACACCTTTTTTTGCCGATTTGCAATTTAGAAAAATATAAAGTTAATAAGGCATGAATTCTTTTTCATACGAAAATTGGAGTTTAGCAGAAAATCAAGGCAATTGAATTAAAATCCAAATCGTTAAGTAATGAGTTTGTAAATCAAGAGATCTGCGTCATTTTTCAAGTAAAGCGTTGCTGTTAATCTTTTTTTTCTGTTTTTTTTTTTTACCTTACCAGCGTAGGCGGGAGCCTATTGCTGGAGCTTTTTATTTACAAACACATTTACAATGGTATTATTATAATCTTGCGTAAATGGTTCGTAGTTACGAAATTCTGCTAAAAAGCACAACTCGGTCAAATGTCTTCCTGATGTTCATAACTTGTGGTCCGTACTCAACAAAGGGACTTAGAGTTGATTGACATTTATTAGTATTTGTAAGGGTAAGTAAATAGTCCAGCCTCGTTCTTTACGTAAGTACGCACTATCAAGACATATTTATTTAACCGTATTACTGCAAGTGTCTACGGACTTGTAGGGACACGATAGCCTGTCCGTAAGTCTCTCAATGGTCATTTGGACGCAAAGAGGGAGGTACACGGAGGAACGACTCTTATGGGGGCGAATACACAGTCCATAAAGTGTAGTTAATGAAAAGGTAGCCGAGTCTTGTGACAGGATCGTAAGAACACCCTCTTCTCTTGAACACGCTTCACCTCTGGTCGTATCTCCTAATATTACTTTGCGCTTCCCTGAAGAATGTCTTCCCAATGCCTCGGGCAGTGAGAGGGTCATACACGGCTCATAAGTTACAGTTAGAGCGAGCCTCCCCCCACGCGCTGCTATACAAGGTTGGTAGCCTTTGCACGCTGCCTTGCCCACGTGGCCTGAAAGGACGCCAAGACGTCTTTCCTTGGAAACTGCGCTTGTAATTCGATTAGTTAACAGTTTAAGAGAAGTGCACGACGTGCTGGACAGTTCAGATTAAAGCGACACGTTAGCCTCGTAATTCTTGCGGGGTATTTCGAGCAAAATCAAATAAAAATGGCCACGAGACGCTTCCTGGAAAGCGTGCCAGAAAAGCCCAGAAAGTGTATTGCACCAAATTTCCAACAAATACAATGAAATCATTGGTCATTAGTCTTTTAATTAATCCCAGGCCCACTAACCAGCCATAACTTGGTTTGACGCAAGTTCTACCTTCCAATCAAGTAAAGAACAAGTTTGGTGGCACGTACGTACGAAAGGGTTGTTCTTGGAACAATTCAGGGGCTTCAGGCCTCGGCCAGTGGAGGTAAGCATACTTAATGAATTGTCACCGTTTCTCGGGAAAGTAAATACAACGGGCATATGAGGGAGTAGAATGCTTGGGCTGCGACACGGTTAAAACGTATAAACACTGAATAGGGTGGCTTTAACAAGTCAAAGGCAATTTGGCACGACAACTCAAGTTTTAGGGCAACAAGAGAAGACCAAGCTCGTCCCTCTCTTGCCTTCGTTTTAGTCTTTCTTAATCACATTATGCAATTGAGATCAAGCCGACGGTCGTTAATGCCAGACAAGGGGAGCGGTCACATATCAGAAGTAAGACATTGGGGAGGATCTAATTAAGTCACTTGGAACTTGGCCTTTATGGAGAAATATCTCATGGTGTCTTCCTTTTTTAGTTACGCTTTTTAACTCAAGTTTGCCTCTTAACGAAGTTTTCAGCCCGTTTTACCCGGCAAACTCAGAGACTCGACGTACTGGCGGGCTTTCAGACGCAAATCTGCGATGCTGGAGTGGCGACTCACGAGGTCTTCGGGGAGATTGGTGGTAGAGGAGGTAAAAGTGGGAGGAGGTGGCATTAACGGAAAGGGCCAGCAAGGGTGGTAGATGGCGGGGTGGAAGAACCAGAGCGGGTGGGGTGCAGGGGGTTGAGGTGGAGTGGTGGTATCTGGTGACAACAGGTTGGGTGTAGGAGGAGCGTTGGAAGTTGGGGTTGGTGGCGTACTGGGACTGCTGTTGGTGGTAACTAAGCTGGAAGGTAAGGGTACTTTGGTGACGGTGGTGGAAGTGGTGCCGATGCTGTTTAAAGTGGCGGTGAAAGATGTGGAGGCCGATGTTGCGCTTAGAACGTTGGCGTACTGAAAAAAAGAAACATGAATCCTTATGCATAATAGTAATAAATTTTTTATCAATAAAACTAATAATATCAATAACATCAATAAATTGTCAATATAAATAATACTGAAAAATTAAAAGGAATAGCAAAGAAATACATAAATGGGAACATTAATAAAAATATGCTGATATTTTCAATACAGACAAATAAAAAATCATATGAAAGAAAAGGCTTGTTTAAGTATTTTAACAGAAATTGGTCCAAGTTGTGAAGGAAGAATTACTTGATGAGCGGCGGCTGACAGTAGTGCCGAGTCTAGAGGAAACGGTGGAAGGTTAAGGCGGTCGTAGGGTAAGACTGGTGGTGTACTGTGACTCAGATTGTGATAGCTAGACGAATTGGTGAGTAAAGAAGATGAAGGACGCTGGATTGGGAGCTCGAAAGTGGTCAAATTGGCGGTCGACACAGGAATTCCGTGTCCTAACGCGACAATATTAGTTTTTTTTCCAACTAATATACGAAATAAGGTGATCAATGAAACAGCTTTGACTTGAATTTGACTAGAATCGTGCAAGAACAGAAAAGAATTGAATTAAATTGACTTCTAATCCCTGAGATGCGAAAATGCCTTGAATTGACCTGAATTTCGAGATCTCATAAATGAATTGAACTTCTCGAAAAATGTGGCAAATAGATTTGAATTGAGTTCAGCTTTCCTTAAATTTGCCCAATTAGTATTACTGGTCGTTTTTAAATGATCGCTCCTTATTTTTCGTGACTGACAGACAGTAATTTTAAAGCAAACAGCATTCCTCACCTTTCGGTCCTTGGCTTTCATGTTTCCGGCATTTAGCGCGTCTGTTCTGGAACCAAACCTTTTAAAAATAGCCATTTAGCTACAAAACCATATTTTATCGAATGTCAGATACCTGGACTCGAGCTTCGCTTAATCCAAGCCTTTGGCTTAACTCTTCCCTCATGTATGCATCCGGATAATGCGTTTCGTCAAAGAGTCGTTCCAATTCGGCCAATTGCTCCAAGGTAAAGTTGGTTCGACTCCGTCGTGGTTTCATTTTACCACCCGGAGTACCTCCTCCGCTGCTACTGTCCGGTAACTTACACTTGGCGTCCTCTAACGCCGCATTATCCGTCAGGACATCCACCATTGGTGATATTTTGCCCGAAAGCTGGGTATCCACTTCGCTCATCTTTATTTTTCACGTCTTTCACTTTGTTCTTGAATTTCAGAATCACCTGTTCCGTTTCAGCACTTTAAGTTTTTAGTTATTTAAAACAATATTTTTATATATTTTCTTAAAATCTGGTTCGATAGTTAATTTACTCGTTTACTATTGCAAATTGGGAAAGAACCCGGGAAGGTTCGGAGTTAACCTTCAATATGAAACGGTTTGAAAGTCGGGTTGGTTTATGTTCCCACGTTTTGTTTTGGTTGCTGTTGCAAGCGTGCATTCAATTCCGCGAGAAGGGTTTTTGGAAAAGAAGACGAAGAGCTAGTAGTAGTGTAGTGGCTGTAGGAAGTTGGTTGGATGGTGTTGTAGCATTTCAAGCTGTTGAGTGTGTCCCTAGTGAGCTATTGGAACTGTCCTCACAGGGCAACTTAGCCCCTGACACCTCACTATGTTAACCGTGCATTTACGTAATGAAATGGAATGAATCGGGCCAATCTCCAACGACGCCCTTTCCACCACTTGCCACCGCCGAAAAGCCTTTTTACTAACCCAAGCAAAGGCCTCCGGGGACCTGTTTCAAGCAGCAGCGTCAAATTAAACCTTCCATTTCGTATCATGCATAAGCTCCTGCTCACATTACTCCTTTCCTCCCAACAATGTTTTCTAACATTTTTTCGACCAACGTTCCCCTTTATTAAAAAAAAGGAAGCTAGGATAAATGGTGTACGATGAAAGATTTATGCCAAAAAACTCCTTGTGTATATACAACGTATACTTGAAAGAAATTTACTGATGCTTCAGCAATAAATTCATAAAAAATTTTGTGTAAGGGTTAAACATTACATATTTGTGGCGTAACCTAGTACTGCTATACTATTAGTGTTTCGTGCTTTTAGTGCACATTTCTTTCAAATAATTTCTCTTAAGTTTCTTTTAGATTTTGGTAGTGCTCAAATTTCTTTTATATACTACTTTCTGTAATATAAGCTTACAATAACGGTTGAAATCTATTATAAGTTTCTTTAATTATTCTACGAAGGAAATTAAAAACGAGAATCCTAGCGAACGAGAATCCGATGTGCTGCATGTTTCAATAGGGAAACTAAGTTTACTTTTTTATTTTACTTTATGCCTGTCCTGATACTTTATTTGATTTCATTAGAACTTTAACCAGAAGCTGATTTTTGTGAATAAAATAAATATTGAGCAAAATGCTCCTTCAAGAAGAACGCACTTATAGATCACTTATTTAACTTCTAGTAAAAGAACTAAGCAATTCAACAGTTCAGCAGGAGTTGACAAGAATAAAGCCCGTTTGGCAAATAAATAAAACATGAAGCTCTTGGAAGTGTTCACAAGAAGTACTGAAACACATTTTTACGCATACAGCAGATTAACAGGTACAGCAATTGAAGCTGGAAGTCTTCAAATCTTTTCTCGTTTAAATTGACTAATTTTAAACGCAATTAGAAAAACACTTTTAACCGAAACACAAATACTCTAACGCAAAACTCTGACAAATCTACGCCGAAATAACTTACCTTTCTGAAACCAGAGCACAGATACTTCACAGATTCCTTTAGATACCTACACGTGGTAACGCACTTTTAAGACAATATTCACGTCGTAATCCACTATTCTGTTGTATCTTATCGTGAGCTGGGTTGAAGTAGTACTTGACGGAATTCCGAGTCCATGACCGAGTTTGTACCATGCAGAAATGCGAGATGGTACCGTAAAACGAGTAGGCGTGACTTACGCAGCTTCCTGGGACTGGCCCTCTTAAGGGGAGTATTAGGGTGAGAGGGTGGTTTGAGTCAGTGGAGGGTGAAGGGATTGTCGTTGGGAGTGAATCTCTTGATCGTTTTTATTCCCCAAAGAAGCTGGCTGATGATTGGGAGATGAAGACCCGCGTTTCGGAAGCTGCGTGGTCAGACGGGCTTTAAAAAGAAAGGGTTTACACCCTGCCAGGGAAAGAGACTTCGCTCGCTGAGAGGACACGCCCGCTTGGAAGGGAGAGGATTGTGACAACAATACAGTCTATTAGCGCGAAGTGGTAAGGATGCACGAGACAACAAATGACGAGTTTTAATCCAATTAAGTCGCCACGACGTGTAAAGATAAATGAATCTTCGTATACTATATCCTCCACCCTCTGTTCTGTCCCAGAGTTTCTAGGATCTGCCATTTTGTCCGACTCACTCCTACCGTAATTTGTTGTGAGGAACTGCCAGTAATACGAGAAGCAAATTGAACAGAATGGGATACTATTAGTCTACACATTTTGGGAGAAAACCGCAAATTCCTTCGGCATTGTCCAAAACTTGCATTTTTTTGTGCAAGTGATTTACGATATTTACAGTTTTTATAAAAAATTTCGATTCTGTCAACTTGTACCGAAGAGTAGTTGATAAAAACGGGTTCACGTGTTAAGTGAAGTAGAATTTATTTTTAAGAAATCCAGCGTGGTATAATAATAATAAAAAAAATAAATCTTTATTGTGCTTTAATTCTGCTTTCCTGGGGCTAAAAGGGAAAATTTCATACTGTTAATGAGTAAGTGCATTAAAGTTAACGTAAGAGGCAATCTTTTGCGAAAAAAATGAAAAGACTCCTGGTAACAAGGAATTGAACGTGAGAGAATTTATGACACATGTTCAGAGTCTTTGAATTTTCACTACCAAAAGAGAACTAGGACAGTTAGCATTTCCTTTTTTCTTCCCAGAAACTCACTTAATTTACCAGCGTTTCTATCACCAAATGAAAACACAATAATAGCCTTTCGGCTTCAGGCAAATTCGGTGTTCAAAATTACATAGTAAACTCCGACCTCTTTCCCGTGTTCTAACTTATAGGTTTTTGGAGCGAAGCGTTGCGAGGAAACAAAACGGATGAAAACTCAGTTCAGAAATACAAAACCCCCTTCAAAGGTGAAAATACCGTGTATTGTTTCGGTACACTTTGGATAATTTTTAGTTTGGTACATTACTGATTGTAACCCTCCAAATTACTCCAATCTTCCATAAAATTCTTTTTATATATATTTTCCAATTCTCAATGTATATATAGAATAACTTAACCAGAATAGGATACTTCCTAAAAATATACACTAATAAAAAAATAAGGAAAAATCATTACTAAAAAAAAGCCTAACCACCAAGTAAGCGTAACATAGGGTAACGAAAGGGTTAACCAGTTAACCCATTAAGCGCCCTTCTCGGAGCACATGGTTTCTTGCTGCCCGGAGGGGCATGGTGTCACCCGGCCATGTGACAGATGATACCATTAACACTGCGAACAATAAAGTTAACATATTACCCTCTCCTTCTAGCTTATGTATCTCTCTCCCAGTAAACAAACATACAACTAAAGTCGTACCATACCAAACCCACAACATGACTTTCTCCTACTGTTCTTCAAGTTCAGCTCCCTACAGCTGGCTCCATATATCGACAATTGGGTTAACCACCCCCCAGAAGAGGGCTTTTCCTAACGCTTAATATAATCACGCAAAGCGATACGCTTTATAGCAACTTTCAAGGATAGCTCTGCTCTTTCTGCGTGGGCTGGTACTTTCGCCAGTACTTCGTACATTATCCCATCTCTTGTGCTATCTGCCCAGCAAGTTAAAATAGGTTGTAGGGGGAGTGAGGTGATATATCATTCGTTCTCTTAGTCAATTAGGGTCAGAAAACTAATATGATGTTGAGAATACACCTTCTGCAGCTCACTCACCTCGCCCATAACGTCCAATTTCTTGCCTTGCTAACCCCTAGAGGGCTGGTGCGCTTGGGTAAGGTGGGGTCAGGGGGTTGTTCACTTGTATTTCTGTGTTATAACAAGTAAAAACGCATTGATGGCCATTTAAGCCCTTAGTTTTTATAGATTTGAGTCGACAGTGATGCATGGGGCCATCAGCGGCCGATTCGTGGATACTTTTCCTTGTCATTGAAAGTTTGATGTGATGGAAGCAATGCTCATAGTTTCTTTGTGGCCTATGCTCAAGCCTTTTTTCAAGTTTTCCTCCATAGAATAGCTTTATTCCTTAGTAGTTCGCCCAATAGTTCTGCTATAGATCTCAACACTTCCAGGTCTCAAATGTACACAATTATGAAAATTTTGGGAAGGCATATTTTTTTCTGTTTATTGCAATTTGCTACAAAACAAAATCAACGCTATTTTGAGTTAATTACTTAAAAACACTGAAAAGTTTTAGGAAAACAAAGAGGACATTCGCATTTTTGCCCATTTTATGATAAACTTTTTTATAAACATGGGAGTGATTTTTACGTTTTCCTAATTATGAACATTTCAACGCTTTGAAAACAAATCTGGCATTAAAAAATACAAATAAAAAAATTCAAAAAACAGTAAAAAGTACATTAAAGAAAATCGTCAAGCTGAATAAGATTTAATTTAAGAAATTATTCCAAACGATTAACTTGGCATTCAATGTCTTTTAACCCCAACATAAAATCCTTTCTTCCACTGCTCAAATTGAATTACTCCATAAACGATTACCCGCAATTTGAAATAAACATTCTCACAAGTAAACTCTTCCAAAATGCCAACCCCTCTCCGTTTCACCCCCAAGGGGGAAATTTATAGTCTAGCTTGCTCGCTTTGCTCCTGGGCAAAACATGGGGGATTTACCCACTATTGTTGCGGAAGGAAGTCATCGCCACTTTTTTTCTCTCTCACCCGAGCCTCTTTGGATCCACTTTCCCTTTACCACCCCGTCACCCTCCTGATTCTCACCCCCAACCATCGCACTCATCTAATCGCCACTTAATAGAATGAGGTGCCAGTCGGGGGTTATTCCGCGCCTTTTTAAGCCACTGTCTCTCTGTCTTGACAACGCAAAGGGTGAACAAGCTGTAGCCCGAGGGTGAAAACGGTTCTTCATCCAAAAAGAGGGGGTCAAATTATATAAATGTATCGCTGACGAGCAAGCGCTTGCACTTTGCACTGATTTGGCCCTTTTTTCTTTGTCTCTCTTCTTTGCCAGCCTCTCTCTTATGCCTTGACTTTTATTAACCCCCACCCTCCCTTACAGCCCCATGAAACGAAATCTTTTATCAATTTGGGGAAAACCAAGAAATAACTACAACTCTTGTCTCAAATGCTTTCATTGGAGACGGGAGATTTCTTCCCGTTTTTTTGTGCCTTTTTGGCTTGGCAATAGGAAGGAATTCGGGGGCAATAAAGTGGAAAAAAGCAAAGAAATACCAAATGACTTTATGATATCAGCCATAAAATAGCTTGCTTGGCAGCTAATTGTTGCAAGACGTTTGTTGCAACTTTTGGGGGCTTCTCTGACAATTCAACACATTGCATAATGGGGTCGGGGGAGTGGTATAAGGGCACATAGGGATGATGCGGTTTATAAGAAATGTTTTTATTGTATTTTTTGGGGTTTAGTTTGGACAAAGAATAAGGATGGCAAGGCAGGAGTAAAGCGAGCCAGAAATTAGTCGCTATGATGGATTCAGATTCGATTATGCACATAGACTCGTACCCCCCTTGGTTTGCATATGCCTCATATCGCTTTTATGGGGTCAGGAGGGTGTATGTTGGAAGACTTTCGGATTCTTGGAGGGGAGCTACAATATATATGGCAGACGACGGCCTGACTAGAAAGGACCAGAATGACGAAACGTTGGAGGAGGTAATGTGATTTGAATACGAGTTATTGATAGGACCAGCACGATGACAAGAGCCATCAAAATGTGCAACTCCGTAACCCTTTTTATCATAGATTATGTAGAGCGGACCAATAGGAGTTTATGGTACGGAAAACGAGACGGGAGCATACTGGTCCAATACAAGCGTTTCTGGGCTAAGATTATACGCGTACTGGCCTACCGCCCTATTTAACCCTTTGCTGCTTTTAAGAGATAGTTTGTCTTCTCTGGTTGAGTAAGTTTGGCTTGAATTGATTGTCATAATTCGGAGAAATTGGGCGTGATGAATGGATATTGTCAGAGTAACTGTTATTTAATGGGAATCCTGCATCTTGTAGAATTGGAGAAAAAGTTGGGATAAGTTGGCTGAGAGAGTAAGATTTCAAACAGTTCACAAAGTGTTTTCTGAGGTCAAGAGAGTGACATTGTTGAAGCCTTACCTTAGCCGAAAGAGCAAAATGTTGTTAGGGACTACAAAGCGAAAAATCAATGACAAAATATTCTTTCTCTTCTACCATGCTCGGTTCTAAGTTGATTCGAGCTAATTGAAAGGCCTTAGGATTGGTTACCGGGGTGGGGGGAGGGTTTGATTTCCTGCCAAAACTTTTACAATTCATTATTTAGCTAATACATACCAACAGTGGACGGTTTGCAACGGAAATGAGTTGAAGAACGTTGACGGAAATGTAATTAAACACACTTTACGGTGTTTTTGTCCAACATAGGTATTTTTTCTGTAAAAGAACGCGATTTTAAATGGATTTCCTGCATTACATGAGTTTGAACGATGTTTCAAGTAATATTCTGAGCAAATTCGATTTGTTAGTGAACGTTAGTTTGCAGAAAATGTACGTTGTCCACGGGAAAGTTTTAAAAACAGACAGCGAAAGAATTTGCAGCCTCATCACGTGTCGTATTTGATGAATATTTACGCATTCAGTATTTTCTCCAGGGAAAATCTGTAGCGAAACGCAAAAGGTGCGTCCCCGTGAAATGTTTGATTAAACCGGAGTAAAATTACGGGAGTTTATACAGGTGGGACATTTCGTGGCGTTATCGTCGCACGGGCCAATCAGAATAAAGTGGCCTGATACTATTATCTTCCCGAAAAATGTTTGTCCCTTGGTTTATTTCCTGAAACTGAACAAATTTAGACTTCTGTCATAAAAAATTACGTCAATGTCAATGCTTTTTCTTTTGTGTTCTTTTTTTTTGTCTTTTTTTAAACTGGTTGCATCAGTTGTTCATTCGGAGGTCATTCCCGTAAACAAATTTTGGTTGGTCATGGAGGAGGAGCTAATGAAGGGTATAAAAGGGATTAGGTAGTTGGTTGACGAGTTTTCTCTGTACTGGAAATCGTTCTGTACTAGAAATATGCACAAGCTATCGATTGTCTGCCTAGTTCTAGGCATAAGTTGGGCGTGGGGGTCGCCGTTGGTGGCCGATTTGAAGAAATGGAGGCCTGCCACTGGCTTAATTCCTGGCCAAGAACTTCCAAGTGACTTTCTTACGGTCTTAAATTTTGTCAGAAAAATTAAACAATTTTCGTATCATAGAATTCTAACTACGGTGATTTAACAACTTGACAGTGCAGTTTTGTTAACAAGAAGCTTTACATGAGTATAATTATTTGATAAACAGCTTTTATTACGGTTTAATTATAACATTTCATCAGTTTTACGTCGTAGTGTAAATAAGCATGAAAAATAGTGTACTTTAGGAAAACTTACAATTTTGTTGCTGGAAAAAAATTTTAATCGAGTCATTGGAATTATTCCGCAGAAGATAATCCTAAAGTATGCTATGACGACTTGGGCTGTGTGGAAATCACGGACGATTTCTATGATCCGATTCATCGTCCCATCAATTTGCTGCCATTGCCGCGTGAATTTATTAACACACGCTTCATTATTCATACAAGATTAGCCCGAGAGGTAAATGCAAATTAAAAATTCCGCATCTTCTTGTTTAAGGAAAGCAGCGCCATCTACTGAGTACATATCCGACGCATTTCAATATTCAGAATTCTTTGTGCATCTTGGTATTGTATAAGAGATCTACCCATAGATGTCAGGACAATCCAAACGAGACTACGGAAATTCTAACAGAAAGACGGCTTCGTTGAATTTCCAAAATAATTATCATGGAGCGCAAAATTAGAAAATTTTAAATATTGTCAATGTTATTAAAGGTAATTTGAATTTTTTAAATAATTAATTCTCTTCCGTTCTAAAATGCCTTTTATTAAAAAAACACCTCAATTCCGATGAGAAATTCCACAAAAACTTACTGCATTTTCGTTAGACTGTGTTTTCACTGTCAACTTTATGCCTATATTTCGAGCAAAGTTTCCGTAAAAATCACGGCTACTCTTGTTATGTAACACGTGTCTCAAACGCAGTGAAAACGTAGCTAAGTTAAAACGTCTTTGTGTTTTTAGTGGTTAAGATATTCCTTTTTTTTCTAGGATCACATGTTATATGCCAACGACCCCGAAAGTATTTCTAGTTCTACTTTCGATCCGGCCAAGGATACTAAAATTATCATCCACGGTTTCATTGATAATGGAGGCACCACTTGGATCAAGGTATTTTCCTTTTAAATCAAAATAACCTTCTTTTGAATTTAAATTAATCTCTCTTTTTGGATTTTTTTTTCCAGAAAATGACCAAAAATTTGCTGGACTACGGCGATTACAATGTGATCGTAACCAACTGGGGAGGCGGTTCTTTGCCTTTGTACACCCAAGCTACTGCCAATACTCGTTTGGTCGGCTTGGAAGTGGCCCACTTGGTTAATGTTCTGATCGTAAGCAATATCAAGCCTCCATGTATTTTTTATAGCTCACTTGAAAAGCTTTTAGGAAAGCTTTGGTGGTAATCCGGAAAAATTCCATATTATTGGACACAGTTTGGGCGCCCATACTGCCGGTTACGCTGGTGAAAAGATTGTCGGCTTAGGACGTATTACTGGTAAACACCCTTTTACTTGGATGTTTTATTGTAATTCTCTTCCGAAACTTTTTGAGTTTATTTGCTCAATACGTACATGATTTTGGCTGAGTTATTGAAGCTCTTTTCGTGGTATAGGTTTGGATCCTGCTGGTCCCTATTTCGAATGGATGCCGACGACGGTACGTTTGGACCCTACCGATGCCAAATTTGTGGAAGCTATTCATACTGATGCTCAGACTATTCTCCTCTTAGGTAGCTACAAGATTTGTTATATTTCCTTTTTTATGATTTTCCTCAATATCATTTTTAGTGTTTTGCTTTAACTGCTTCGTACGAACAGTTACTAAAGAAAACGTTAGAGGGCGCTACTAGGGAAGCAGTGATATAAAAGTTTTCACTTTATTTTGCTATATTTTGCTTTATTTTGCTACCACAGTAAATTGGCATAATTTTGAGCCATAATTATTGTTAGAGGTTAATATTTTTTAAATGGCCACAGGTTACGGAATGAAACAAGCTGTGGCGCAAGTTGATTATTACGTCAATGGCGGATGCTGTCAACCTGGCTGTTCGCCGGTAGAGGTCCCCATTACTGCCATCACTGACGGTTTCGAAACCGCCGGTCGCGAACTGTTCGCTTGCAGCCATCAAAGATCGATCGACTTTTTCACCGACTCTTTGACCCCCAATTGCGAGTACGTTGCTTACGAATGCGCTGACTATGAGACCTACTTGTCTGTAAGTATCGCTTTTCTTCTGCTAAAATTAATCCAGTCTCGATTTTAATCCCTCTCTTAAGCAAAATCTTTATTTCTTTTCTTTTATAAATCGATTTTTTCATTGATTTGAAAAACTGTTCAATCTTTGAAAACTTTCGGAAATAAAAATTCCTTTGACTCGGAGTCGTTGACCTCTATCATTACCTATCGCACTCGCTATACGCGGAAAAAACTAACAAACTTGCTTACGTATCATCCGCGTATAACGAGGTTTTCAGGTGTAAAAGCCATATATTCGGGTATAAGCTTTGTATTGTACTGGTAAATTCTCTATGAAATCAATATTTTGAGTTGTTTGTTAATACTTTGTGAAATTTTGCAGGGTGCTTGCTATTCTTGCGGAGCAGATAACTCCAACTGCGGTCGTATGGGAATGGAAGGCGACAAGTATCCCCTTAGAAATCGCACTAACGTGCAGATGTATTTCACTACTGGCGCTGATGCTCCTTACTGCAGTACGTGTCGCCTTTTGGATAATTTTCGAGAAAAATCTCGAAATTTTTAACGAAATTTTCTTTAGAATACCACCATCACGTCAAACTTACGCTTGCTTACCCGAAAAATGCCGAAAAATGGGTGTACGGCAAGTTGAGAATTTCGTTGTACGGAACAAAGAACCAGTTAACGGACGAACAGCTTACAACCGAGTAGGTTTTTGTGTTATGAAAGCTCGTAGCAGAAAATTGAACGATATCCATTCATCGCTTTTTTTTTCTTTATTTTAGTAGTTTTCTTTTAATATCTTGAATGCAATTTTTTTGCAACTTTGTAATTTATAATCATAACTTAGGTAGCTATTTCTAAGTTATTTTTAATGCATTATAATTTTAGTAGCCATTTTAAAAATTTGTAACACCTGATTCCGTTGTACCAATTGCAGCGGAAGCGAAAAATTCTACCACGGACAAGAGAAGAGTTTCTTGTTCATTTCGGACATTGACGTCGGAACTATTCAGCGAGTGGAGCTTCACTGGAATTACGACGGCACCATCTTTGATCCTAACACCATTTGCGATCCACTGTTCTGCAACAAGCACTTGTACGTGGCCAGCATCGAGGTTTCCGAGTTGGATCACTACACAGAAGCGTAAGTTCCTTTCCGTATTTTCAGCATTGTAGACGCTTTTGCTTCTGTTAGCGTCCTGACACAAATTCTTTTAATTTTGTGAAAAATGTAAGTTTAGTCGCATCGTGGAAGCTTACAAATAATCCTCTGCCATTAGCTGTAAGGAATTTAGTGAGTAAATCTAGACTAATTGCATGCAATCTTAGTAATCGTTTGAGCCACACCTGGAATTCTTGCGTGGTTGACCAAGAGTATGCTGAGATTGGTGACGGCAGAAATGCCGAATTCTATCCCACCGCTTGTTAAGTCATTCCAGAGGGTTTGCAGTCATAGGTGAAAGAGGAATTATTACCAAGAAAAAAATGCAAATTCAGAATTAGCTCACTTTGAGTTGTGATCATCCCGGTTTTATATCTCGAGCACTGTCATTATGCTTTTGGGTCCTGAGAAAACGTATTCAAAGAGAAAGTAAAGGAAACAAACTGTAATAATAATAAAAAATAAAACAATACCACGGTAACAAATATATATTTGGTAAATACAAGGCAGTACCACGTCTAGCCATTTCATTTAGGCCCTACCTTGGCCTGGAACCAGCACTTTGCCATAGTCGGTCATGAAAAGATGAATTAAAACACAAGTTTTACGGAATAAAACATAGTTTTGTCCGTTTTGACTAACCAGTGGGTGCTTTCAAAGAAATGAAGTTGCTCACGGCACTTGTAATCGACACAAAAATGATTTGCAAATCAAGTCGACCAACTTTACATTTATGTGGTAATAATATCGATAAATTCATTAAGGACTGATGTGTATTGCCACGCCTGAGCGTGCATGAACAGAGCTTCTCTTGACTGTAAAGCATGGTCTAATGCACGATTTTACATTTAAAACAGTACTGTGTGTATAAGAAAATTGAGCAAACAACAATTTTTAGGCAGTTAGGAGACGGGAGCTAGAATTGAAGCAAAGCTGTGAGGTCACTGTATTTGGATAATTTATCGGATAATTTATTGGGTAATAGCGCAAGTCGACACGAACGACGTGGAAGTGAACGTAGAAGTTACCGTATCCGTCTGAGTTTGCATATCGGTCGCGGTAGTGGTCGACGTTTCCGGAGTTGGCGTATTCGTCGAAGTCGATACGGATGTTTCTGAGGAAGTGTAAGTGGATGAATGTGTAAGAACAGGAACCGTCACGCTGACGCTCGTTGAGGTACTGGAATAGACTAAAGTTGACGAAGAGGTGGCACTGCTAGTTGCCGAGGACGTAAAAGTCGTTGGAACCGGGGAAGAGTAGGTGGAAACACTCACGGAAGTGGTGGTACTGGACCAGGTGGCTATAGATAAATACACCAGGTAGGTGGTGGTCGATGCTGTCGAGGTCAAAGAACTCACAGTGTTGACACTCGTGGTACTTCGGGTCAGCACCGTGTAAGCGTACTCCGTGTTGTACAGAGTAATCTTTCGGTCGTTGGCCAATAAATTAGCCAGGAACTGCCCTGCTGGCCCATCCAGTACCGCGGCACCGGGTGCAAATCCATCGGGAATGGAAGTTGGGTTAAAAATTCTCCTGAAGCCCGAGAACAACGCTATGCCAGCCAATGGTATCATAATTGCACCCGCAATTCCTAAAGTTGCTATTGCCGGCACTGAAAGCCCAGCCAATGCTAAAGGAGCTAAAGCACCGAGAAAGAAACGATCTTCAGCTGGTTGCAGTGCATTTGCTTCTTTATCTGGGTAGTATTCATTCCCGTCTGCCACGGATACTTCGGACTCGGAGAGTTCCTGTATGTATTCTTGCCGTTTGCCGAAACTGGATTCAGGATATTGCTGGGATGAAACCAGTTGGTCAACTCGCTGGTAACTGTCGTAAGGGTCCGCCATTATGCGATTGTTGCGCCGTAAATACCGGTCGACTCTCGCCGAGGGTTGAAAGCTGCTTTCCACCACCTCCACCGACTGCCACGACGGCTCTAAGGGCGTTACTCGACTCATTTGGGCCACTTGGTAAGAGTCGATTAACACTGGAATACTAACGAGCAGAAAAAGACAGACACGTTTGATCGATGCCATGATTTTTAAGAATTCAGTGAAAATTAAACGTTGAGCTTCGAGTTTATGGCTTGTGTCGCGTATGCTTGCGCTTTTGACAAACGAAGTTTCGATCAGTCTCCAAGCTCCTTTCAGCGTTGGAGCTGATAGCTGACTGACGGTTCGTCAACGCTTCTCAAAAACGATACGAAAGTCTTAGACCTATGGGCAGGCCATGTAGTCAAGGTAATGTACCTGCCTTTTTGACCTGAAAAATTTGACTGGATTTTCTGTGATGGGCACGCCCCTTTTGGGTTTTGTTACAAGTGATTTCTTTTCCGTCACATAGCACCTGGTTCTGACCCGTTCACGGTAGGCTGGCTAAACCTCATTAGCGAGTCCAAGACCACGTCCTGGGCTGCGCAAAAAAAAGTTCACAAAGCAAACCACATAGGTCTAATTATACCGCTCAACATTATGTAACCTTCAGAAAGTGCAGAGTAGGCGCATATGAAACATTCTTGTACACTTCATATACAGTAGTTAAGCTAGCCATAGAGGCCTAGATACGCCTCTAAGGCTAATTAGACTTCACAAAGCGCAGAAAAGGCTCCAACAAGTCGCTTATGAAGCGGAACGCAATTCTTCTACACTTTATACACAGTCATTACATACAAACTTATGAACAGCTTGTTTGAAAGTTTTGACATTGCATTGCATGATGACTATTATGCCCAACTTTACTGTTGAGAAAATTTGTAAATTTTTTTTACAGTTTTCGAAAGGAGAGGATGAAATATTTCTCTGCTGCTCGCCTAAATGGGCAGGTGGTATACAGTGGCCTTTAGCCGATAGTAAAGCTATGGTACTTATTTATGTCATGATTTGTATAACTTAGTCTGTATAAAACCACTGTTCCTAGAATAAATGGCACGAAGCCTATATAAGGTATTCAACCCCCCCCCCCCCCCCAGAAAAAAACGTACGTAATACACTTAGGCTTCATTCATTTATTTACTTAGTATTATTTAAACGTATAACGGTACTCAAAAACTTATTGCTGTCAGTACAATTCAGTGAATCAAGTTTCAAATTCGGTTTATTTCAGAGTTTTGACACGCTTCAAAGCGAAGCTAACTATTCAAAATGCAACGTAATGAAGGTAAATCGTTCTCGACAAGACAAAGACACATTAAGAGATTTCAGTGGCGTCCCACGAACCAGTTTGAAAACTCCGTACTCGAAAAGATGCGTATGCTACCCAAAAGAAATGGCTCATTATATGACACAAGTTCTAATGGTTACGGTCTGTGTGACATCGGTGCTTGTGGAGGATTGAGTGATAAAGACTGTGGCTACAGTAGTTGTGACCGTTGTCGTGGAAACTTTGGTAGGAAGGGTTGTCGTTGACACCTGGACCTCGGTGGAAGAATAGATGGTCTGCTCGGTCGTAGTTGCGGTCGGAGCCGTGCTAGTGGAGGTTCCAGTGCTCGTGGAGGTGTAAGTCGCCGTAACGGTGGTGGTACTGGAAGCGGTTGAGCTGGAGGTTAGCAAAGCGGTGGAAGGGTACGTGGTGACGCTGACGGACACTGGGGTCGTGGTGGAAGTAGAGGTGGAACTAGAAGTGAATGTAACGCTGGTAGTTGTAGTGGTCCAGTAGGTATTTTTTGTCGAAACGAAATTCTGAGTTAGGGTCTGCGTTCCACTGCTGTAGTACGTACTGTACACAGTAGTAATTTCTGGAAAGAGGTTTCCAAGTCCGATTTCTCCTTCAGGACTGACAAAGGGTTGCACGAAGCTGTTGATACCCGAGGCAATGGCTTGCAGTGGAGCAAAGGTAAATGAAGGAATACTGTCCAAAAACAGTCGTGCATTCTGCGACTTCTGTTGGTCGTTTTTCTCTTCTGGTGCCGCCGATAGCGCCACTTCTTCTTGCAAACTAGATTGCAGCGGCTGAAATAAAGCTGAGTGAAGGTTACTTTGTCCTGAATTCGGCTTGCCGCTCTCCAAAGATTTCAAATATCGCTCTGAAATTGCTGACAGCGGCCGCTCGTTTGTTAGCCTTTCCGTGGACTCCCACGAAGGCTCAAGTGTCTTTAGGGAGCTTACTTGCGGCTTGTTGTAGCAATAAATGGACACTAAATGAATGGAAAGCAGTAACAAGCATGTTTGAATTACTGGTACCATGACGGGCAAAGCTTACAAATGTTTACTACAAGATCAGAACAGCAAGTTTGTATATTCGAAGCAAGGGGATAGGCTCCTTCCAGAGCTGCAGCTGAAAGCTAACTGAGGACTATGGCTCAGGTAGGCAGGCAGGCTAGTCAGCCTAAACGTAGGTCTAAGTAACCCAGCTCAGCGTCAGTGGTCTCTTTCCCATTAAGAAAGTCCATGTTATTACCTATTCGTTTTAAGAACGGTTTCAAGACCTTGGTTGAAATGCCAGGTTTTGGCTCTCTTTTGCGAGATCGTTGAACCTTTGGTTTCCTTCTTTTTCGGAAACTTGCTTTCCTAGGATAAGTTGACCTGTATTACCTTCAGGTTCTTTTCTGTATCGACTGTATTTAAAAAAAAAAAAAAAAAAAAAAAAAAAAAATACTTGCCGACTTTTTGCAGAAAGTACCCATTCTGGCCCCCACGATTTTTAAGGATGAATTTCGACAGGGTCGTACCCAAAAATTTTACAGCTTCCTTTATAGAAGGCAATGAAAAGTACCATGTTAAGAAAGTTTCACTGTTTTATGAGCAAATTAAAAAATTTCTTGGGAGAAAATGAATTCCCGAAAATAGTGGTCGCCAGAATTACTGATTTTTATTATTAATCGGTAAATTATTACCGTATTAATGTTTTATTATTAATTACGTTAATTACTTTATATCTTTATAAATATTTGTTGTACCTGGGATTACGTTATAGAAACGCGTGGCGTGGTAGGATTTAAGAACCTTTATCATGCTTCCCTGAAGGGGCAATTTAAATTTAACCGTCTATACGCAGAACTATATGTATACGCTACCTCCTACCGTTTATACGCTGGCAATCAAAGGCGGGGTAAAGTTTCTTTTGAGGCATGCAACAAATTTTACTAAACGAAAATTATCATTGAAAGAAACTAACTCTCATCAACATTAGTGCTGGGATTTCTTACTTTCTAACACACTTAGAAATGTCTTAACATTTAACTGTATTCCAAATTTCTTGCTGAAAACGAAAAAGAGAACAGAGCCGATTAAATTTTCAGTTTCGTGTCCAAGAAGGTATCTTAACCTTCCAATCTTATACAGGAGTAACAGCAACACAGTGCAATTATGTATTCGGCCTTTTACACAAAGGAAAAAAGCAATAACCTTGGTTTCGAAATAAATCAAGATTTCCTAAAAATTTTCTTAGGTAGATAAGAAACGACGGAAAGAATAACACCATCTTGATACTTTCACTTCAGCAAGAGGGTGAGGAGGGTTAAACACCTTTCCTGAAAGTGGTCCGTTCCCTCACGACAAGGATGGTTAGGGGCTATTATGTCCAGTTCCGGGGGGGGGCAGAGGAGGGTGGGTTCAGGTAAATGGGGATTTCTGTGAATAAGTCTCTGTTTCGTAAAAGTAAACTTAGACAACGATAATGAAAATCTGTTGCAATATTTCTTTCAAGTCGTCAAGGTTTTGTAAGTCATTGTCCTTAAATTTTGAATAAATAAATTCACAGTCCATAGGCGTCATGCCAGTCTTATTTTGCTATAAGGCCTATGAAATGCATAATTTAGGGAATCGTCTGGAAGTATTCGATTTTCTTGTGACAAGAGGAAAAAAGACCATGAACTGGAAACAGGTTCTGATAAGTTCTTATTGCAAAGGTCGCCCACATTTTTAGGTTGGGTGAGATGAATCTCCGGCTAGTGTTACTTGTTGACAATTTGAAAGTTACTGAACCGCCTATTTCCTTTTTCTCCTCGAGGCAAAGAGGCCTAAACACGATAATTTTTCGTGTGAACCATCCTGTGGTAACTCTCTTAGCTTTTTTGCTTCACAATACGTAGCTAGTGTATACTTATTCAACAAATTTATGACCTGTTGACTACCAAACTCTCACTGTACGAACTGAAACGCATCCTGTCTTTTTTATGCTCTTTTTACTGTTGTGGACGTTGTCTAAACCAACGGTTGACCTGTCCTCATTAAAAGAGTTTAACGATCCATTCGACCAGTTCTTACAGATAATGGAAACCTTTTTTTTTTTAAAAAAAAAAAAGAACTAAATGACATAGCTCGCAATTCTAATTTTAAGTGAAATTTCGAATTGGTGCCTGTTGACTATCAAACTGTCACTGTGGTAGGCGTGGTCACCGTTACCGTCGACGTCGTAGTGTAAGACAAGGTCGACGTGTCTCTCAAGACCAGCGTTTGGGTCGTAGTGACCAACGTCGTCACTGTGGCGCTAATATCCAAAGTCGGCACCGAGGTTGATACTGGGTTGGTTGCGGTATTGCTACAATGCAACGAAATCTCGGTTACAGTGCTCTAGTTGTCACCTGCATTCGTTTTGTTCCAAGGGATAGAGCTTTTATCCAAACTCGTTAAATCTCCTGAAATATTTGCATTAAAATCGGCCATGTTGACCAAGGGAAAGAGAATCATTCCGGAGAGTATTAGCACTGCCGGAACCAGCAAGCCAAATCCAATGAGCACAGGTGTACTTGCAACTGGTCCAAGGAAAAACCGGTCTTGGAAATCATGTTTGCGCTCAGCGTTTTCGGAGGCGAAAAAAGGGCGGGGTCTAGCTGAGCAGGTGTTGTAAACAAGTTTATTAGCTTGCTGTCGATGAATAACTCCATGATCTGCTACAGTTTCCGGTACATGCGAAGAACGCCATGATGGTTCCAAGATTATGGTTGAATTTCGTAAATTTTGAAGTTCTTTATAGCAATTCACGTTCACTGATCCATTCATGATCACTAGTAGAACGTACTGCGTAGCCAGTTGTTTTCCGTTGTAAGCATTCTATTGTTTTGTGGCGGTAGTAAGAAAGTTGATGGATTGGTTATGAGCACATCAAAAACCGCTTCTGATGAGTTTTTATCGCATATGTTGCCCATTTTTTTGGTTCAGTGAAACGCATTTCCAGGATGCACATAATTCCACTAATTATTGTACGGGTCTCCGTTACAACCGCAGCAAATTAGGCCCGTCGAAACCATCACTGTGGTCTGTATGGTTAGTGATACCCCAACTGACGATTTTTAACTTAATGTTGAAATATTTGTTCGTAAAGGCGACAGCGTTGTTATGACGAAAGTCAGCCTTCGGGTGGGAATGTTTGGCAACGGTATCGGCACGCACTCTTCTGTTACTTTTCCTACATTGTCATTGTTATTAAGGGAAAAATAACTTTTCAGTTATTTGCGTTCAGTGGACACAATTCTTAAAACTAAAGACTGAAAATAGTGGTTTCCAGCAAGTGGGATAGCGTTGAGACATTTCTGAGTGTGTTAGAAAGTAAAAAATACCAGCATTAATGTTGATGGGAGTTAGTTTCTTTCAATGATCTAACGACTTCATGCTTACTTGCATTTTTCTTTGTGTGTAGAGACTTAAGAGAGATTTCGCTACAGAACGACGAACATTTCTATACACAAGAACGGCTAAATTCTTCAAACATTATATTGGAAATAATTGCCAGATGTGTATTGCGATGCCGTTAATTTTTGACAATGGAGCCGTGGTAGGAACATACATTATGGTATATTTAAATAGTTCTGTTCTGGAGTGTTCTGAAACACTCTTTTGAACAGCGGAAGTGAATGTAGAAACGCTCACAGGGGTCTCTGTACTCGAGAAAGTGCTGTGAGAGTAATAGAAGATATAGCAAGTGGCGACACCTGTTGAGCTAAAGGAACGCAGGATATTGATATTGGGTAGTGCTTTTTGTTACCACCGCTAGAGTGTGCTCCGAATTGAACAAAGTAAGCGTCCGGTCTCTTGCTAGAATATTTCCCACTATTTGACCGGCTTAGCCGCCTAGAACGACATCTTGTGGCATGGAAGAAAGGTTGAAAATTCTTCTAAATCCTGTAACCAACGCTAAGCCAGCCAGAGGCGGCTTGCTGTTGAAAAATAACCGTCTTTGACGCTTTCTTTACGGGTATTCGAGTTCCGGTACCGCAGATACTTCTTAGTCATTTTCTTGCAAACTAGATTGCAAGAGGTTACGAGCGATGTTAATACGCAGTGTGGAGACTTCACTGACGGCTGCGTTCTGCGTCGTCGGCTTGGAAGTTTTGCAGAAATCGTCCTGAAATTGTTGAACGTTGCTGGTCACTCGCTAACGTTTCCAATGGACTCCCATGAAGGGTTCTGGTCAGTGGCGCAGCCAGGAGGGTAGGCCTGGGCCTGCCGAAATCCTTAAAAAAAATCTTGACTCCTCCTTTTCGCAATTGTAGCAGGTCTTACATGGATGCACATGAATTCATAAATGTGTTGTTGCGTGGGCCGGTGTCATTGGTCCCCCGCAAATAAAAATTCAGTTGAATTGAGGCAAATTGAGGGGCGTTTGAGTGTACAGGCCTACCCCGAAACAAATTCCTAGCTGCGCCTCTGGTTCTGGTTGTTTCTGGTAACTCACTTGCAGCACGTCGTGACAGTCGGTAGACACGGTAAAAGCAGCTAGTAAAAATAGATATTGAATTGCGTCTGCCATGAGAGCCAAGTTTAGGAAATAACACAAAACTGGAAATGAGGAGAGAAATTTCTGTTGGAGCGAGTCCTTTCCAGTACTGCAGCTGAAATCAAACTGGTAGGTTGAAGCAATCGAAGCTGCAGTAATGATTGTTCAAGGCCTATTCTAACACAATTTTCCTTAAGGTGACCATGTGCGTTAATTGTGGACAGTTGCAGAGCGTAAACCGTGAGCATCTTTGCCGGTATGACTTCTTGCTTTCTTCCGCAAATAAAGCGTGGTACTAATTAAGCTGCTCCAGCATGCAAGAAGACCTAGCAAAACCGGATGTTTTTAAGAAAACTGATTTCGCTATTACGTGTGAACGAAAACTTAGCACTTCATTTGAATACGTACAGTCCATGGCCAGAAGTCCTCAGATACGAACCATACACATATAGTAAATTAAAAAAAAAAAAAAAAAAAAAAAAAAAAACGAATTCGTCAATAATGTATTTATTGTAGAACGAAGGCTGAATTAATTAAAAAAAATAGGCAGTCGTACCTAGGGCAATCGACCATTCAGCTTTCGGGACCATAAATAACAAAAAAGTCGTGGTCAGTTAGTATTTATCCTCCTTTAATGTTTTACCCTTAAGAGTACGTATCGTGAGCGTGACTACCTGTTTTTCCTTTTGAACGCTAAGCTGCGTTCAACTACCTGTCAGTTTCCCATTCATAAAGTCAAATAAACTTTGTTAGAGTAGGTAACAACTGTTTTAAGGCCCGGGTATACACAACTTTTAGCATTTTTAGAAAATACAAGATATAGACAGCGTTTTCTTCAGATATGTTAAGTCTCTTATTATAACTAACAAAAGAGCCTGAATGAAGTCAAATATAAACTCTGGAATGAAAATTGAGTGGACCACCTCAAACCTTGAGCCTTTTAATTTGCTGGCTAAGAGCACTGAAAAAAAAGTATTTTACGGAACCGAAATAGGTTTTCTTAAAGATTTTTTATCCAAGCTAATAACAATTTCAGTTCTAAAATTCTCAGTATTTTCCGAGATAAATTATTTACGACATCGTTTTTTATTTAAAAAATCCAACTTAGGCTGTACTGTACGTCCTTTTCTTAGGGTGAATTCAAAGATGTATTATAATGTAGAAGAATTGTTGACTTTCCTGTAATTTTATTATTCTACTTAAATAATATTGCATTCAGACGTTTTTCTTCAAATAAATATTGTCGCCACAATCACAAAAGTAGGTCAAGTGTTTTGATTGGTTAAGAAATTAACTCAGATCATGGAGTCAACAGTTTCAGCAAGAGTTTATATTGATGTCAGCATGTTTCTCCCAGAAGAAAGGGACATTGTTGCTTGAATTGGCAATAAAGTTGGATACGATACTCTAGCCAACTCATCTTCTCCTAAGGCTCTGTGCTTCGAGCCTAGTGAAACGCACTTTGGCACTCCAGCGCAATTGCAGTTATTATTATTCCCGTTACAAACGCAGCAAGTAAACGTAGTCGAAACTGTCACTGTAGTAGGTGTGGTCACCGTTACCGTAGACGTCGTAGTGTAAGACAAGGTCGACGTGTCTCTCAAGACCAGCGTTTGGGTCGTAGTGACCAACGTCGTCACTGTGGCGCTAGTATCCAAAGTCGGTACCGAGGTTGATACTGGGTTGACTGCCGTATTGCTACAATGCAACGAAATCTCGGTTACAGTGCTCCAGCTGTCACCTGCATTCGTTTTGTTCCAAGGGATAGAGCTTTTATCCAAACTCGTTAAATCTCCTGAAATATTTGCATTAAAATCGGCCATGTTGACCAAGGGAAAGAGAATCATTCCGGAGAGTATTAGCACTGCCGGAACCAGCAAGCCAAATCCAATGAGCACAGGTGTACTTGCAACTGGTCCAAGGAAAAAGCGGTCTTGGAAATCATGTTTGTGCTCAGCGTTTTCGGAGGTGAAGAAAGGGCGGAGTCTAGCTGAGTAAGCGTTGTAAACAAGTTTATTAGCTTGCTGTTGATGAATAACTTCATTATCTGCTGCAGTTTCCGGTGTATGCGAAGAACTCCATGACGGTTCCAAGATTATGGTTGAACTTCGTAAATTTTGAAGTTCTTTATAGCAATTCACGTTCACTGATCCACACATGATCACTAATAGAATGTACTGCGTAGACAATATGAAAGATTTAGACATTTTTTCCACTGTCTTTCTCCAAACTGTTACCAAAATTGCGTTAAAAAATCTTTCTAAGCGCTATTTTCAAGTCTTATTATCTTTAACTAAGACTTGAAATAGACTTGAAATTAAGTTTCGCCGTAAATCTGAGAGAACACGACTAGTGTAGTACTGCCGTGCTTTTGTACTACTAATGACCGAGTTTGGTACATGAGGGTGACGATGGTTGATAGTTTAGTGCAATATTGGGACGTTGATATATACCGTCATGGCACATTTAAAATGTTAGCGTTTCAATAAGATGCTAATTTGCTTCATAGATGCTTTCTCAGACATCTATGTTATACGTGTTAGGAACGCGTGTCAGACAATTATGCAATTACGGAAACATTTCGTAAAGAAATCAGGATAGTTGGAGTACATGACAATAAGTAATGCCTATAATAGACATACTTAACCATGTGAAAACTACCTTTGCGCACTTAGGTGCTCACGGTCCTTAAATACTTCACTAATGTGAGGAAATAAGTGTTTTTTACTAGTCTATTTTCATCCTTGCCGCAGGTTGACGGTACCAGAAGACTAGAAACTTAACCTTTTTTTTTACAAGTATAACGCCTAGTTTTAAAGTTGCACGAAAGAAATATTTGATTGAATGTACGGCTGGAATAAAAATGGAAATTATTCTATAAATGGTCAAGTTGGAGCTGTTAGATCCGTACCTTTTATAGAACAGAGACAATGTGAAGAGCTAAGGAAAGTTATTCTCACCAAAAAGGTCTGTGATTATTATGCTGTACCTAAATTACAAGGCTGAAGCGCCATAGCCTCGCATATCAGGAGTCAAATCATTATCGCTTAAAAGAAAAAGGAATTTTTACTGGATTTCGTCAGGCTGCCTTTTAAAACGTTGGAGGCAGTTGGCATAATAAAGCAGAACTTCTCCAGAAGAAAATATAGCAAAAGCATTCGTAAGAAGCCTGCAGTGTAATTTATTCTCCCCAAAAATGTCTCGTTGAATCTTTTCAGATTATGCCAACTTTCAGACAATTCTCTTTGGCTCTATGCCTATATAAAAGATTAATGTAAAAAATGCCTCATGCTGTCAGGTACTATACAACGGAAAAAGCGCCTTGCTGTTGGTTTGTACTCAAAAAGTAAAAAGGAACTAAGGAATGACGTAGATAAATCGCTATGCTTGATCTTCCCGTAAGATTGTGCTTCACTATACTTACACCATAACCGAATATACTGCAACGAGGAGGCGAAAATTAAGGCTTCTACTAAGAGGGTTTTAAGGGGGGGAAGGGGGGTGCAAAAAAAGGGAAAACCAGGTACATGAACTTGAATCTCTTTGACTCTCGTTCGTTTAACAGGTGTGGCCTGTTATTTAAGGGAGTTTTACGACATAACAGATAGTAAGAAATGTACACTTGCCATTTCCTGTTAATGTTGGTTTTTAAAGGAAGGTTCAATGCTGTAAAAAAAGATATTTTAAAAAATTTTCTGGCGTAAAACTGAAAAGCAAGCCACCCGTGCTTTGACCTACGTGTTTCGCCATTGTGTTATAAAAATCTTCTGTTAATTCTTATCCTCTATTGGCTAGTGAGAAACTAGCGAAGGATAGACAACGGGACCTTTACTACATTTCGAGAGCCTTCAAGGCTGTGAAGCCATAAAAATTGGCAATTAACACAATATATTCGCGATTCCGAAAATCTTTCGCGGGTCAACTCGAGACATAAACGGCAAAAGTAAATCGGAAAACAAGTTTCACCACAGTTCAAGAAACGTTATGTGCAACGTTTCGAATTTGAAAGCCATCTGTCCTCTTAATTAAGTATACAACACTTTTTAAATCACAAATCGCTTATGTATACACAAAACTAGGTCGAGAGCATCAAAGGCCACATCGATTTCTCAAGAATTCGAATGAGCCTCATGTACCAACTGATGGTGTCAAAACCAAATTGCGTGATATGGGTGCGAGCTATTCTTTGCAACGCGTCGATTATACTAATCAGCCGATAGCCACTTGAAATTGCCTATACAGTGAGAAAAACTACCTATATCTACATCATCTCCGAAGGTCTGCTCTGTGATGCGCAATACGGACTCAGACTGTGTTACGTGGCTAAAAATTCCTTCAAAGAAAACCTTTTATGTGTAAAATCTTTGTGTAAGCTTAGTCGTCGTAAATTGGCTTTTTTTCCCGAGTTCTAAAATGGGAAACACGTTTTGCGAGTCAAAGATAGGGTATAATGGACGGTTCAGTAAACTTTGATCTCCACGCCACCAATGGAACAGGTAAAAGCAGTTTCACTTTCAGGTTTTTTACCCTCCGTAATACACAGAGGGAAGAGACTCCATGAAAGCGGCAGTGCGGCTCTATCGCCGTTGGTTACCGTCTTTTGCTTCCAGTGTCACCAAAGAATGTGCATAAAACGCTGAGGGAGAAGAACGACATTTGCACCGAACACTTTTTTCGTATCTCTTCGCCTTCAAGCGTAGGTAGTTGTAAATCTTTTCCCAAAAAGGCCTAAAAGCGAAATGCGTTGTGGAACCAAATCCCTTCTCGCTTTTATGATTCGCGTACATTACACGCCTAACAGTTATCGTTTCTCGTATTTTCCCCTTTCCGTCTTTATGTGTCTTACAGTTACGACGCACATATTCAGTTAGAATTTGATTAAAAATTAGACAATTCGAAATAGTTCACTTCAAATTAGAATTACGAGCTATGTCAATTAGTTCTTCTTTTACGTTTCAATTATCTGTAAGAACTGGTCGAATGGATCATTATACTTGTTTGATAAGTATAGGTCGACCGTTGGCTTAAACAATGTCCGCAGCAGTAAAAAGAGCAGGTAAAATAAAACAGGTTTGCGTTTTAGATCGCATTTCAAGGTCATTTGCGTTATGCTTCCTGATCAAGAACTTTCTAATTGAAGGCGTTACGCGCAAGAAGAAAGATTTGTCAAAATTGCGTTCTAAAAATAGGAAAGTAATCACTTCACAGTACGATCTAAATTGCGTTTTAATAGCGAAGTATATAGACCTCAAAGAACATGTAAGTTCTTTTTGCTTGCCTAAAAGACTCCGACGGGCTTTGAGTACAAAAAGCGGCTAGTGGTTTGCCACGATTGTGTCGGGTGCGTTTGGTATTCTACGGAACCACAGTCTCTCTTAAGGCTATAATTAAGACGAAGTTTGGAAAAGGCATAGTTTCAGTGAGAACGTTTGCATGAATTCCGTTAGAAAAACAATAATTATGAGAGAGACCCCGCGAGCCGTATATAGACTTAGCAAATTGCGTGCTAACACTGTGTTAAGGTTAAGATCGTACAATAGAAGTTGTTAAAAGCCACGGTGGAGCTGCAGGGCTTTTGGCCAATTATATGAGGAATGAAAACCAAGATTTCGAAAATATATTTTTTTTCAAAAAATTTCTTGACGGTAAAGTGCACTAACAAAACTTCATGATAAAATATGTCGTTTTTTCATGCATTTTATTTTGTCGACGCTGAAAGTTAATATCCTGTTCCGTTCATTACACAAAGCCTTTGATTAAAACAAATAATATGGAAAATTTATTAAAATCGATGGAGCTGTTTAGATGGTTTCGTTGACCGCGCATTGCGACATAATTTGAACTTTGACGACAATAACTTCAATAACTTGTTTCTGAGATTTTTGCAACCAAATTTTTCCCCCGCAATGCTAAGTCAAGGAAAATATAATTTTTTTATTTGCGTTAGCCTTTATCAGTACTTCTCTGCGCTTTACAGAGCATTCAGTTTGTCTGATGTTGGAAAAAAATATTTTGTGACGGAAAAATTGTCTGGTCGTGTGATAGATAAAACTAAAGCACGAAGGATATTTTTTTTCTTTTTTTTTGGCGCGTTAGTATTGCAAAGAAGAATTTTTGAGTACGCCCTTCTGTTTAGATTAAATATGTATTGTACAATAATTTTTATTACAAAAAGGGAGTGGTTTTGCTTACAAGGCGTCACACTGACAAAGATAATAAAATGCTTAGCGTAATGGTTGAGCGGAACGAAATACACATAAAACACGCTCTATAAGCCTATACGGCCCACTCATTCATTACATATTTGAAAAAGACGTAAGTTAAGGTTCCAATGAAGCATATTATGGCCGATTAAATTTTCTTATTCGATGATTAAAGGTATGTCGAAAATAATAAAAAAATTTTGGGCTCGATTTCAATAGTTCTGAATGTTTACGTTGAACTCTTCTACGTTACGTTAAATTAGGCTTTAAAGAAGCAATCTTTTCTTATCTTATAGAATCTTTTCGAACTGTTCAATTCTACCCTTCAGACTCAGCTATTGAATGTTTTGAGCATTTCACGCAAAAATGCCCTTCGGAAATACAGTTACGATTCTCTTTTGTGAGCACATTGCTCTATACTTTGTTCTGCATAATGCGTGAGCACATTCCGCATAGATAGTTCCTAAAAACCAGAATTTTTATTGCATGATACTTAGAAAACTGTACACTTTTATTTCCCTCGACGTTAAACATTTATAAAATAAAAAAAAATCAGGGGAATTTCTTGTGACGTGAATTTTATCCTTTCACTGCTTTGGTAGTTTTGATCCTTTGAGGAAGCAATTAAAATAAATTAAAGAAATAATTAGAAGGTTCCACAGTTTCAATATCCACGGCTTTGGTGGTCTCAATAGGCAGTGTCTTGGTTGGGGACACGGTGTCTACTTTTTCGTAGAGGACTTTCCTTCTGCGCGCTCCGCAGAAAGCTATAGTGCCGCAGTTACAGTTTTTAGCCCCAGCGGGACACGTGCAACACGTGGACGTAACTAGGGCGATGGTCGTGGTGGACGAGGAGGTGTAGGTTGCAGTAGAAGTAACGCTGGATGTGTAAGTGGAGCTCGAAGTCCACGCAACGGTGGACGTAACAGCCGGCAGGGTGGTTGTGGTGGTCGAAACAGATACTTGAGTGCTGGACGAGGTGTACGTCACTGGACTAGTCACCGTTGCCGTGGTGGTAGAGGTCGACACCTGGGTACTCGTGTAGGTAGCCGTAGAGCTTGAGGTAAACGTAGCACTGGAGGTTATCGAAACGGTCGTAGTGCTGATTTGAGTACTGGAACTCGTCAGCGTCACCGACACTGAAGAAGTGGCGCTTAGGGTAGTCGTCACCGTAGCGGATATGGTAGTTGGTATGCTGGTAGTGGAAGTTTCCGTTAAGGTGGACGACGAAGTCACCGTAGCTGTGGCTGTGCTGGAAGAAGTAACTGTCCACGTTGAGGTGGACACTTCCGTTACGCTCGATGTGACCGCAGGAGAAGTGTAGGTCGAGGTTTCGGTGGCTGTCGAGCTGGAAGTGACAGTATTCGTCGAGGTCACGGTATTGTACTGAGTGGCAGTGGTGGTGGAAACGTCCGTTGACGTGTACGAAGCGGTCGATGTGGAAGAGAAGGTTGTACTTTCGGTAGAAGTTACCGTCAAAGTGCTCGAGCTGGTATAACTGCTCGTGGAAGTGTAACTAATCGTCTCGGTCGAGGAGGACGTCACCGTTGCAGTAGAGGTTGATGAAGAGGTCTCCGTCACCGTGGTAGGGTCAAGAGTTTTGGTAGTCGTGGTGGTTGATACTGACACTTCCGTAGCGGTTGTTGTCGACACTGCGGTAGTGGTAGACGAGCTCGTAAATGAAGAAGTTTCGGTCGAAGTTGAGGTGTACCGAGCGGTAGATGTGGTGGTCGAAACGTCCGTCACGGTGGTAGTGGAGACGGCCGGGGTTTCAGTCACTGTAGAGGTCGATACTTCCGTCGCGGTGGAACTGGAGGTATAATACACTGGACTAGTGTACGTAGAAATGCTCACCGAAGTTGTCGTGCTAACTTCGGTCAACGTCGAAGACGAAGTAAAGGACTCTCTTGTTGTCGAGACAGAGACATCTGTCACGGTCGTTGTAGAAACTGGCTGGCTTTCAGTAACAGTCGTGGTCGACACTACCGTAGGTGGCGTGACGGTCGTTGTCGAAACTGAAGTATCCGTTGACGTAAAGGTCTGTGAATCTTTGAACGTAGAAACAGAGACACTGACCGAAATCTCGATGCTGGTTGACGTAGCTGTTGAAGAGTAGGTCAACACACTCAGTTGTGTGGTTGTGCTAGAAAAGGTACGCACAGGGTCCACTGAAATAATCGTTTTCGTCGACACCTCGGTACTCCATACGGTAACGACCCGTCCACCAATTAAGTTCCCCAAAAATTGACCTGCACCGTCTCCAAAGTATACTTCACTTGGAAGACCGAGAGGAGCGTTAGCGGGCTGGAACAGACGGCTTATTCCTGAAAGTAAAGCCACACCAGCCATGGGTATCATAGCTAATCCAGCGAGTCCCAAGCTGGCCAATGTTGACAGGGTAAAGCCACCCAAAGTTAATGGAGCGCCCAAAAACTGTCGATCGTCAGCCTTATCACGTACAAGTTCATCTTCTTCGTCTTCTACACTCATGCCTTCTGGCTCTAAATATTGCTTGTCATCCTGCCGTTCTTGGAAACTAGAGTCTAGCGGTAATGCTAGCGAAGAACTGGGGAATTCCGGAAAATCTGCTACGTAATCCTCTCGCTGATAACTCGCAGAATATTCTGGTTGTTTTTTGCGCTTAAAAAATTTCATAACACGTTCTTCCCTCACTGGACGTTGATTCTTGCTCTCCACAACTTCTGTGTTTGGCCACGAAGGGTCTAATTCCGCTTCGTGGCGCAATTTGGGAACTTCGAAGCTAGAAATCGATACCGATAACACCGTAACGGTGAACACGAACAACTTCACTAACGCTGCCATTACTTAGTAATTGACTTTTCACAAAACAAAGTTAGCTTTTGTCAGAATTCACGTTTCGAAAATCTCACGAAACGCAGATAGATTTGGGCAGCATCGCAGCCGCAACGAAACTGCGATAGACGCAGGGAATTTTTCACTAACCTTTTACCTGAGTTTTACCTGAGTTTTACGAGATTGAGAAACGAGATTGAGCCTTCGAGTGGAAAATAACATATGCCCTCTAACGGCTTGTAGTCAGACGGCTGGTATTGGAGAAGAGAATTTTTGAGAGGTTGGCACAGCCCATTCTACGGCCCTCCTCCCACTTTGCTTTCCCCCTTTGGGTGCATGATGGTTAAGGTTATTCCTCTTATAATTTGAAAGCGAATACAAGAATATTAAATAGTGCAGTGTAAAATCAGGCATTGAAGACAAATAACTGCAATGATGCAACGGGGTTATCTAAATGACGAAAATATACAACCTTTGATGATCAGTTATTAAATATTACAGTCTTAGTACCGGTTGTACTTAACCCTGAAGGATATTACTATAAGGAAAATTTATCTAGAATATTTTTATCATTTTTATAATTAATATATCGGTTTTACTTCCAGCATAAGAATCGTTACCACTCTACACGCTAATAAAATTTGCTGAGTGTAATTCCTTGCAAATGTATCGTATTTCATGTTCAGGCAAGCAAATTTTCCTAATTTCATGCGGACTGCGGACACAGAACTCCTCTTGGCATCTTTTCTACCTGTTTTATGCGTTTCGGACCTGTGAAAATCTTTAGACTTCTATGGGTTGCTATAAAAAGGTGCAAGACTACCTTTTTCTTTCATGCGCTAAAAAGCTGACCTTCCTGAAGCCAACTGAAATGTAGCCTTGCGTTTCTAGCGAGTTGTTCCAGCCTGAGTTTGGTTAGGTGAAATAGAAATAGTCGGGGTCAGGACGGGAAGTGCTCCATGAAGTAGACAAACTTGTTTTCGCCCTCCTACCTAGGTCTGAGCTGACCGTAATTTCGCATCTTACCTTTTCCGAGCTCTAAACCGGTTTAGTGGTTAAGGTTAGGTAAAACAAGGTAGGTCAAGCTGCCGGAAGAATACTTAAGCTGCGTAATGACTATGTGAAAAAATGTTATGCGGCAACCACTGCAGTTATGAAAGGCTTTACTGCTGCTAAGAATACGCTGTTGGTGTTGTTTCACCGACTATTCAAACTTCTGTTACTTGCCGTTATGTTTCTTTACTAACTAATTAACGGTCTATGTGGTCAATGAGGAATTTGAACCACACATATAGATAACTACAGATTTTTAATGTACGCCGAGAAATACCGCGTGTAAAATGGGTTTGTTCTAATGCAAAAGTAAAACTTTAAAGCGGAAAGGCAGTACAATCTCTTTTTTTATAAAGCGTTTTCTATCGAACTGTCGTGTTGTAATAAACAGAATTAGAGTACTTAGTTTTTTAAATGTATAGAAAAGTCTCATGCAACGAAACTCGGATATATCGAACTTTCCTCGATTCCCAGTGGGTTCGTTATAACGAGATTTGGCTACGCCATCAAACCAGCATTTCTTGGAATATCTCATTGTAGTATTTTCTATAAATATTTTCGTACGCTTGAGGCTCTACGTACAAAATTCCTGGAAATTTTCAGCAGTCTGTTTTTTATTTATGGATTTATGTTCTCATTAATCAAGCCACCACTTATTAGCATGTAAAGACTGGGCGGCCTGTGTCATCCATACATGGTAAGCTACAGAATTAGCCGCGTGAATGCCAACCATCGGGTTCTTTATTGTAGCAGAAGCAGTATTCCTGCCATTTTCTTGCGTTTGTGGCATAAGAGCTATCCAAGGTGGTATCCTTATATGGTTTAGCTTGATAATTTACAGTCTATACAAATATTTTTTTTTTTAATGTCATGCAAGATTGGTTGAACGTTTGTCAAACTGCGTATTCTGGCCGGTAATGAGGTTGAGCCTAGGCTTCTCGAAAGCTGTCACATCGAACCTGATGATAATGAGTCAAACCGGATTGAGTCGTCAGTTGCGTAGACAATTTTTTTTTTTTACAAACTATGCACAAAAATAGATCCTTTGCTCTCTGACTTACAATTTAATGAGAAATTGTCCTTGAATATCGACAGAATACTTATCTGACAGGATCCGAAACCTGATACCATCGGTTAGGCCACAAATTCATTAGCATATACGAAAACGAACAAATTCACTCTAAAGTTTTTAGATATTCACTTGCATTTTATTGCATTAGAGAATTTTGGAGTAAGCCGTGTTTCATGGCACTTGTTTCGTTTCTTCCGCAAAACCACCGAGTGATGGAGCCTTGATCTTTACCTTCACTTTTAATTAAATTAAATTAAATTAAATTGTGTTATGAACATGTAAAGCCCGCTGGATACTCGCGAGTAATTGGCTGAGAAAAAGCAACCTAACCACTTCATCTTGAGAACAGTACCAGCTTGGAGGCAACTTTGGCTCTTGAAAAGTTGGTCTACCTTGAACTTGTACTTTACTTTCGGAACTCATTTGACTTAGTTTAATTTTTTAATCGTATAGACCACGGCACAGTGCTCAAAAATGTTGGGGAGAAAATAGTTTTTTTCTGTTCTTAATTTAAATTAAATACATTTGTGATCCATTAATTTAAATTAAATACACTTTCATTGTCTTTTTAGCAGCCTTTATTTATTTATTTTGTTGAGTTAGAATTGAAACAAGTCTTTAACGCTTCAGGATAAACCACACTAGTTTCACGGACTTAGGGCTCTAGTGAGCCATCGTAAGCTGCGGCACGTTATATGGTTGCGGGTGCGTGCAGTTTTATGACGTGTTTGGGCACTGATGATACTTCACGCCCCATTATCCTGTGCTTAAGGCAAAAGGAAGGGACAACGCTAGGTAGGGAAGCCAAGATTTATGAAGAGCTGAGGATTATTTTGATATGTTTCTTAAACTGTGCAGTTAACTGGCACAATTACAGGATAAATATCACTCCAAGCAACTTTATATTGAATGCCTCGAGCGAGGCCGTGCTCAACCCTCCTTTTTCAACAAAAGGCCGTTTGTGGATTTTGTACAGGTCTAAAATGCTAGTGTAATTTGAGCATGCTCTAAATTCCTGCCTTTTAAAGGCGTGTTGATTTCTTTATATTGGCAAAGCTGGCTTATATTTCTTTGTGACGTCATTGGCACTGCAGTAATAGTGCAGACAGCATAATAAGAACACGCACAATAAAGACCTCTTTTCAAGATTTGGCTAATCAGTACTTTGAATTGCGTTGTACCATGACCTTGTAGAAGCCAGAAAGACGAGAAGATCTTGCGAATCAGCTGGGAAAAGACTGTGCTCACGGAGCAGAAATTTGACCACGGGTCACCAAGTTCGTCAACAAGACATACTCCGTGACTCGAACATTACCTTAAAAGCTTGAGGTTGCGAAATTGTATAGCCATTTCTGTTTTGACTGTAAAGTGGTCGAAAAATGTCATCGCCTAATAACAAACTTCTTTAGTAAAGAGACACATTAAGCATATGAAAACAACTCGTAAAAGCTGGTGCAAATACACTCTTAACCCATTCTACTCATATATTGTACGATATCGTGTAGGCCTATAGTCATGTTCATGGTTACGTCTTGCTTCTCTTGTATTGAAAAATACGGATCATCAACAGCCAAAAAACTTAAATATTCATTTAAAAAAAAGAGAATATTAAAATAGATACACAAATTTTGTATTCACTTGTCATTCGCTGTATATATTCGTCTCCAAGTTCAGTCACATTTTCCGTCGTCGTCAAACCCTGTTGTCTAAGATAGAAAGTAAACCTTCTCATGACGGAGGGCAGTTACGAATTAACGTTACAAGTTATGCCTATCCACCACGTAGAAAGCCATTTTTCCAAATTTTTCCATAATAAGGATAATGCGGTGCAGCCTTGTTATAATAACGGTATCTTCGTGGTCTGGTACCTGCACGCGGTTCTGGTCGCTCATCATTCGCAGTCGCAATTGATTGCCCGTTGCCATCGCCTTGTTCTCCATTGTTACTGGCCAGTGACGATGGTCCGGTTTTTCCTTTTGATTCCGACTGGCCGGTATTCTCATTAGGTGATCCACCTTGTAGCTTGCTGGTGCCAGACGATCCTTCTTTTCTCGATTCTTGCTGCCCATTGTTGCTATCCGACGGTTCCTCGACACCTTGAAATTTCGTTTGCACGAAACCGCTCTTGTCATTCGGTTCTGACTGTCCGTTGTTACCAGTAGACCCGGTACTTCCGGGTGTATCTGCCGGCTTGTCAGACGATCCCGTTTGCCCACTGCTTCCTATTGACTCTTGTTGTACATTGTTCCCCACCGGCTGCGACTTGGCGTTATTACTTTGGTCAAATGAACCAACGCTGCCAATCGAGTCTAGCTTTTCGATGTTTGCAACAGGCGCCAATGGAGGAATTTCACTTATTTCTGGCAGTTTGTTGTTACGAGTCGTTTCTTGTTGCTTATCTCCAAGTTGCTCGTCTTGGCCGGTTTCTTTACGTAGCCCTGGTGGCAAGTTTCTTGGCTGTACTCCTGGTCCACCATATCCACGCCATTTTGATGTGCTTGCTTGCCCGTTTTGTCCACTTTTGCCTGATTTCACCCGGGCTAATTTTCTATGGTCCGTTTTGCGACACGACAAAGAAAAGAAGAAATTTAGCAAAACAAGCATTAAATTAGATAGAAAATTCAAGATTTCTGGCAATTCTTTTCTTAAGGTTTCGGTGTGTTTATAGAAACTCACCCAAACCTAAAAGCACGGTGATTGCCGCCATGTTCATCGGAATCTTCGCCAGAGACGTAGAAGAAATACTGGCAAACCACGACGAAGCTTAACAGCAACTAAAGAGGACAAACTTTAGCGAAAATGACTAAGTATTTTCGGAATAATTAAAGGAAGTTAAAGGAATTGGTTAAGGTAATTTCAGCATTACCCAAATCTTCATGGCACTGCGATTTTCTTCGAAATCTGGAGCAAGACACTTCTAAGACCAAGTTTTTAACGTACAGTCATTTGCTGAACTGTGGCACGATGGGTCAAAAACGGGCCACGCAACTTCCTTTATATACGTCCAGAATGGCAGAACCCAGTCTTTCTGAAAAATATTTTAAGTCAGGTCATATTCGTCACGCTTTAGTGTGAAAATCCAATATTTTGGCTCTTCGCGGCAAGCTAAGGGTACGTGAACCCTAGAAACTGCGACAAGTGCGCACAAATGTGCTTGGTTTGCAAGACAAATGGCAGCTGGAGGACTACTTTCGCAACACTCCCGTCTGACCTTCTCGGATTTCGAAAGGGAATTTTCTTACGCTTCAGTTAAAGCCAAAGACGTAAGATATGGTTCAGAAAATGGCAATTCTTCGTTAACTTAAAGTTTCAAATGTGAGCTATTACTGTAACAAAGTGATTGTATTGAAGCGACTACGTTTGTAAAAACAACGTAAATCTATACTTTTGCACGTTATGATACACGAAAATGTCCCAATTTTCGCAAAACTTGCTTTTTATAGAAGCAGCAATAATGTACGTTCAAATTATTATTTTAACTATAGATATATACATTTGAACGGCGACTGATCATAGAAAAACAGTCTTTTCTTACCATCATTAATCTCCGACGCTTAAGTAACAGTATCAATATTATATCAAACCGGCAACATAAATATGGCCCTTCCAACATGGCTGGCGACAAAGCTTTTCCATTCTGTGAAAAAATTGCATTACAACGACATCAGCTGAGGGACTTGTTAAGCTTTTAAAGGGCACAGACACAGTCATCCTCGTGGTCACTAGATGGCGTAGAACAACGACAAATGGCTAACATTGCAAGGAACAGTATCGTGTTTCGGTCAAGTTCCTAAGGTAAATTCCGAGAAAAACGTGTACTGTCCATTATATGTCATCATTTTCTTAACGTGAATGCGTGAACCAAAATCGTGCCATACAGGAATAGCGATTCTCCTGTCTACAGGTGTAAAAACACTACCAAATAATAACTTCCAAGTCCTCCACACGTGAAACTTGTTTCAGAACCATAATAAATCATCACGAAACAAGAAAGCTAAAAAGAAAAGCAAGAGTACATTGTATTAGGCCAAGTGAGCCGTTTGCACCCTTGTGATACTCAAAGCTGGTGCGTTAGTGATCCTACCCTCAATCTTGCGTGCTGCTGTAAACAGGTACGGAACAATGTTTTAAGAAATCAGTGCAATTCATTTCAGCAATAAATCCAATGTGATTGCCAAATCTATATTCCTCAACGTTTACACGCATTCTCTGAGTTTTAAGCTCGGTAAAAGCACAGTATTTCAAATGTTAACTGTACACGGGTCCAAAGCTATATTACAGGTGTTGTCACCCTTCTTTATCCAGATGTAGCCCTGATCTCCCCATGTCGGACCCCAGGAATTGCGTACAAGCCAAGCCGATGTACCATTAACCATCCCAATCCCGACTATGGTCACCGCGTGATTAGCAGACGTACTCTTGTTGATGAGGTAATTAGCGCAAGTAGGATCCGTAAACACACCGCCCCTAACACAAATCAAGTTTCAAGATTTCCGCAACAATACGAGAGGCAGCTTCTCAGTTTAAAATGAAGGTTAAACGCGCCATATTTGTCAGGTGACACTGGTACAGAACGTGGAAAGAGGGAACTTGTAAAAATTACTTGTACGCGTTGAAATAGTTCGTCGCATGTAAAGCTATCGCTATAGGTTGCTGGAATGTGAAAATACTGGTTTCCATTCCAGCTTCGTCCCATGGTTTGAGCGCTGTGTAGCTCACTACGTTACAATATCCCGATGTGAACGTTGTCTTGCATTTGCTGGCCTCCAGAAACAAAAACACCAAGAGAAATGGGCGAGAAATTCTCTAGCAATATTGTTTTGAAACGTTACTTTGGCAGTGTAGGGGTACACAGTGGAGTTGACGATTTTCGTAGTTTTCCAGTAATTGAAACAACCTTCGTAATAACCGCCGTTGCAGCCATAGTTGCCAAAAGCTCTGGTGCAATCTAAACATTGCTCTTCGCTATAAGAAAGTACAGGTGTTGAAAAAAGAAATAAGACAGTTCGAAGAATGTGTACCTGAAGGAAATGGCAGCGGTGAGGTTATATTTTTTACAGTAAGCGTACTCTATAAGGCAGGTTGCTGGAAATGTATAACAACTAAGAATAACAGTGTTAAATCCCGTTCACTTGAAAAATGATGATGAACAAGATCTGGGAAACTTAAAGGTAAAATAGAGTGTACCTCCCACAGTGACCTTGATCCTTGACACTGTACAAACAAGGGTCGCTCCGAAGATCCAAAGTGCCGTTTACAGGAAGTTGACGCGGCTCAATTCTTTCAAAATGTTTCCTATTCTTGCGGCCTTTTTTACGGAGACGGAAAGGAGAAGCTTTAACTGCATTTGAGACTATTTTACGTGGTAATTTCAGGTTTTTCTTTTGGTTATACTCCTCTTCGGTCTGTGAAGGTATTTGCAATTAGACGTCGAAAGACAGCTGTAAGTCAATTTTACCAAATCGCTGTATTGATTTTCACCCATCCAAAACGTAACTTCCCCCAGTTTATAGCGTTCGTTCCAGTTATCAATAGACTGAATGTTTTCTAGGTATACCGTTTTACGGAACTCTTCCTCGTCGGGTGACGAATATTTCTTTTCGTGCTTTGCCTATAGTAAGTCATTAAAAAATGAAGTCTAACTTAGGAACATCAAAGGTGAAGTGCCGTAGCAATTTCGTGTCTCATTACCTTAAATTCTTCCCATTTTTTTGTGTTATTGGCGCCGTTAACGAATTGAAGAAAACACGCAAACAAAAGACAAAAAGTGGCATTAGTCCTTTTTCTTGGCATTTTTAACCCACTTCAGTGTTGTTCACTTCTTATTCAGGGTTGAAATACTTGTGTTAAGAAACAGTTAAACGTAAAGCTGCAAGTGCAATTTATTTGCGTAAGCGAAGTGAAGTCTTGCACGTGCTTACCTGATGTTTCCTTGGATTAACACTTAAAGCTCATATTGCTCGTTTTCCGTTCGTTAGCATTTTCCTACTTAAAGATTTCAGGCGAACCTCAAGTAATTATGCCTTGGACACAGGAAAAGGGAATTTCCACTTCAACGTCAGCAAAAACGATAAAAAAGGTAACTTGAAAATAACATTGTTGCATCCTCGACCCAATACTGTTAAGTAGTACCAAAAACGGTCAATAGCTCAGCTTTTCAGCTAAAACTTTTATAACTTTGGAGCTTATTGCTTTCAATAAAAGGACGTGTGTTAACACCTTTGAAATATATTTCCGTCTAAAATCTTGCTGTCAACATTTTGCGAACAAGTATCTGTATTTTCCATACTTTTTGCATAATCTTCCTTACACAGTTTTGCAAATAATAAACCATAATTAAAGAGCGACGAATAACACAATCGTAAGCAGTACTTTGAGAAATTTACGGACTAATTTTATTGTATGAAGATGAAATTCCCACAGTTTCGTATCTCAAAGGTGGACCATGCAGGGATTTATGCCTATGTTGCATGTATTGTCACCTCTCTTGATTTTCATGTAGCCATTTTCACCCCAAGTCGGTCCCCAGGAATTCCGTACGGTCCAGTATTTGGTACCGTTCGGATCAGTCCCGATTCCAACAATTGTTACCGCGTGATTTACTTTCGTGCGCTTGTTTTTGAGGAAATTGGCACACGTAGGATCAGTAAACACACCACTTCTGCCATTTTTTGCCGAAAACATTCCCATATAACATACTTACAGATTTTTATTAACTTTAAAGGGTAGCATTGCCACCTCAATATTACTTGTATGAATCGAAGAGTTTGGTGGCGTGAATTGCTACCGCGATAGGTTGCTTAAAGGTGCAGAGAACAGTTTCGACCACAACTTCGTCCCATCGAGTCAAAGTAGTGTAAGCTCCCACGTTAACATAGCCGGTCGAGCCAAATTGCTTACACCGCGCAGCCTGTGAAGTTTTAAATGAAGCGATTCTGCAAAAACAGAATTTTGAACTGATACCTTGGCGGTATAGGGATAAGTCGCCGCACTAGTGATCTTCCTTGTCTTCCAGTAATTGAAACAGCCCTCGTAATAGCCACCGTTGCACCCATAGTTGCCAAACCGTCTACTGCAGTCTACACATTGCTGTTCGCTGTAAGCGATGGCACGACATAAAGAAATACACCATTGTAACTACGTTAGTATAAGCAAAAGAAAATATATTACTAATAAATTGCGATAAACAAATATTAGTTAGACAATAATTACTAATCACTTGAAAGAAACTGAAAACATTCCGGGGCGTTCTCAAAAGACAAAAAAAAATGCCAAAGTTACCTGAACGAGATTGCCGTCTTAAGGTTTTTGCGTTTGCAGAATGCGAACTCGATAAGACAAGTGGCCGGGAATGCGTAACAACTGTAGATCGAAAGACATTTAAGTTTTTGTGCTTTAATTCCAATTTGCATTTCGTTAGTTTGCGTCTCTCTTGAGAAAGATTTTGATTCGATTTTCCATTCTGTAGGCGTGAGTAAAGCTTTCTTAGGAAAAATAAAAACGTTGCTTGTGGTAAGAAAACGCCTCGAGATTGTTTTGGAGCTCACCTGCCACATTTTTTCTGATTTTTCACAGGCACCAAGCAAGTGTCATTACGGAGGTCCATGGTACAGTTCAAAGGAAGGTGACGAGCTGCTATGGCTTCGAATATATTTTCGTTTCCGGTAGTTCCATTATCGTTAAGTTCCCCGACTGCTTCTTGAAGAATTTTGCTAGGTAGTTTTAAATTCTTCATGTGTTCGAACTCTTCGTCTGCCTTTAACGACATTTATTCAACCTTTACGTTAGCATGGCATAAAAATAGAATTCTGACAATTGAAACAAACATGTAAGGAACAGCATACCAAGTCGCTGTACTCATTTTCGCCCATCATGAAACTAACTTGGCCCAGCTTGAATCTTTCGTTCCATTCTGCTATGGCTTGGCTGTTTTGTTGGTACACAAGTCGACGGTATTCCTCCTCACCGGGTGCAAAATACGTTTTCTCATGTTCTAACTACACAGGAAGTATTTTTCAAACAAAACTTGCTGAAACTTTATCTTGTCAAAAAAGAATCGTAAAAAAATATGTGTTTTATGTAAGTAAACTAAGCGTACTTTGAAGCTGTTCCACGGAGATTTTAGCTCACTGGGAACCGATTTCTTTTCATCCCACTGGAAATAAATATTTTTTGATTACTTTAAATACAAATTAAAAAGGAAGAAATTCAACCGAATATTTTCTGCAATATTACCTTAAAATTTCCTTGTACAATTTCATTGCCACTGGAAACAAAACTAAGGCAGGCCAAGAAAACGACAAAAAGGATATTCATTCTTTCTGATAGCATTGTTCTTTTTTCGATCGTTATTCAACTAATGTAAAAGAAAATGTGTTCGAGAAACACGGGTTCCAATACTCACGGTGCAGAGGCTCCCAGTATTGCAAAACACGTCATTCGCGATGCACAAGATTGCAGAAATACGACCGGGACCAATTAGGCACGCACGGAAGTTGAAATGAATATTTTTATTAATGCGACCACGTCGCAGAATTTATCATGAATCTTCAGAACTTAACGACCAAGAATTAGCAAAGATACTATATTTTCATTATGTATAGGCTACGTGTCCAAGATACAGGTGTTCAACGTACATGATCCAGTTTGTATCGAAGTTTGGATTATCTGTGCATTTCATTTTCATAGTTTGGAAATGTGTCGCTGGTTAATTTACCAAGGAAACCCGACACAGTTCTGGTGACGTACACTTCTGGTAAGTGAAGACTCCATACGTAAAAAACTCAATAAAATTAAACGAGTTCGTTCATCGATAAAGGCGCAGGTTTTTCCATTCCATTTTCCATTCAAGTGTTACGAGGCAGAAATATGACACGTTGAACGCAGATGATAACATAAGAACCATACAATTCCACTGCAGACAATACCAGAATGGATTTTTCGACGTTTCCCAGGTATAAATAGAGCGACTCACTGTCCGTCAGTCAGTTCACACTAGTCGTTTGAACATTCTAGACCAACGATGAAATTCTTCATTGTCGTCGCTTTGTTGGCTGCTACTGCTGCAGCTAGCTTGGCTGCTCCTCAACCAGCTTGGCGTGTAGTATATAGCAAGAGAGCTACTGAAGGCGATGACAGCTACGGCTTTTCGTAAATTTTACTATTTTCGTACTATTTCAAACTAAAATACCCTACATTGTAGTTTTCAAACGCCCGATGGTGCTCAATTCGAACAAGCCCAAGGCGAGCCATATTGTGGTACCACCGAAGATGGACGTTCTTATTGCATTTACAATGGTCAACGCTACTTTTTGGACCAGAAGGTTCCACGGAAGATGGGCCAGACCAGGGGTGATCATTTGCCTACGATCCCTCCTATGCCTGAGGCTTTAGCCTGAAGCACCGTTCACACTCCTGGCAACTCGGCTCTTGCTATGTCCCTCCGTTGCTGAACTATGAAATAATTCGTAAGCGAAAGCATCTAATCTATCAATAAATATTTGTATTGCAGCAACGTCCGTCTTTTAATAAGTGCGCTATGCCAGGATTACAGCAAACAAAACCTGCATTATTTCATCCGAAACCATTCTGGCTTCTTTCTATTCGACAACGGCAAAAGATAATAAATTGTCTGCTTAGAATTTATTTAAAATGAAAACTGGTACACCAGCTGCTTTTTCCAAAATAAATGCAGAAGTTCGATTAACGAGTTCATTGAGAATATTGATATTAAACTCAGAACGAAAATAACCTATAACTAGTGCGAAATAAAATAATAGTAGGCTTCGCCTACACAGGTAGGCAACAACAACAAAAAAAAAAAGAAAACGTAAAACAACGTCAAGTAAAGCTTTAAGCTGGCGTAATTTCAACGAACTGTATTGAAAAACATGAACAGTGAGCAAAGATATCGGTGATACTGGTTTCAGTAATTGCCGTAATCGTAGTAATCGTAGTTAGCGTAATCGTAGGTTACGTCTTTAACTATAGGCGGCTTGTTCTTTACAACGCGGTGGTAAGATCCGTGTCCGTATCCACCTCGCAGGTAATATCCTTTGTGTCTGTGTTGTTCAGACGCTAAGTCGTCGGCAAGCACCGCCGCCAGAACGACGAGAAGAATCTGTAAAATGCGACCCATACAATAAGAAAAGACAACTTTTGGAGAATTTGTATGAAACTTACCAAGTATTTCATGTTGGATTGCTGAAACTCGCCTTGCAAGTTGTGTTGGAAGAATGATAAAGTGAATTGGAAGTTTGGGTCTTCTTATAGTCCACCGATGGCCATGAAATTTTCCGTAAAAGACCTGCATTACCAGTTCATGTGTTCCACTACGTCAAAAAAAAAAAAAAAAAAAGTAAGCGACTGTCTGAGAATAATGGAATTTTTGTCGCCATGCTTTCCTCCATAGTTTTGAAGGGATCCATTCGTTAGGAGCATTGACCAGTATAACTGGTGTTCACTTTGTCACTCGACGAGTTTTCTCATCTTCATTAAATGCGGGAGGGTAACGAAAAGAATTCAAGGACATCATTTTGTAGGGCATTTTCCATTTTTTTTCTGGTATAAAACCTGTTGCGTGGATTTAAAGCTTCATCATTGTCTGGAGAAAGTTAATTACGCCCTTACATTTGAGTTCCGTATAAGATCTCGTAATAACGAAACCCTCTGTAATTGGCCACCAAGGGCTCACACAATGTGCACTGTAGGCTTTAAAATTTTTATTGGGAATACAGTTATTTACATGGAAAATTAAACTTGTATACCTTACTCTGCAAACGTAACTAATTAATTCCAGACATTCAAGGAGATTCCTCATACTTTACATGTAATAAGATTCTTATAATTCCAAATTCGTCAATTGGAATAACTTGAAAATGTTCTGTACGTCGTAATACATTGAAATTTGCCTGAACCTCAAGTGTTGACTATAGTACTTCATTTTGAACAAGCTTCCTGTCAGAACGAAGTCTAGAAAAATAAAAAAAAAATAGGTGTCACCTGTGACAAGTTGCAATGGTAACATAGCACCCGAACTATTTGTATTTCAAATAACTTATCAAATAGGTTAATGTTTTGGCCGAGCGGTCTAAGGCATTGCCTTGGGATCGTGAGATCGTGGGTTCGAGTCCCCGTGTCCGAGGTTTGGTTTTTCAGAGAAAAAAAAAAACTGACTATGCCCTGACCTGCTTCCTATGGTGCCTGGTATATCCCAATAACATGGGATTACCAAGAGTACCACTGGAAACAGCATGGGAAGCATGAGAAGGGATAGGTGAACGAGACCTCATGATGCATCGCACGTTTTCCCATGTTGTTCCTTATGGGATTTCAAAATTTTTGGCTCCTGAGACGCCCTCAGGGCATAATTTCATATTCAAGCTCAGTTTTCTCGCTTATTTGAAGGGCTAGCGCAATAATTCTTACAGATTTGGAATCCTCTCGTCGAGGCTGACAAATTGCATTCCTTAATTTCCATATTGCAGACATGTCGATTTATTAGGATACATGGGAATTACCAAAATCATTGTAATTCCAGTAGAATTAATAAGTATTATAATAATAGTTTTAGTACAACAAACCGCTTTTGTTGGTGGAAATAAAATTACTACCGTGGAGTTTGTCTCTGTCAAGTGCGACTAATTTGCTAAACAATTTAATAAAATCATTTTTCTTCTGTAAAAAAAATAAAAAAAACGTGTTGCTTTCACGTCTCCCAATTCACAAATAATTAGTTTATGCTGCTACCTAAAAGTATTCAAGTATTTTAGACAGTTCTGACGACCTCGTAGCCGAAATCTTTTTAAACATCTCGATTGGTCTGAAACATAGTATTTTCACGATGAAAGAAGGTAAAACATAATAATCAAGCACAACTTTGGCGTAAATGTTGTATATCACATTTTGATTCGCTTTAATAAAAAAGCACACAATTTTACATTCTTAGAAATAATATAACAAGAGTCAATAAGACCACTTTAGGCAAGGGACATAGATATCATACACATTAACATGAATTAATTACAAATTCCATCTGCGAATCACGTTGGGACCCACAGTTTTCCATTCCTGCTGTGTCACCGTTGCTTGCTCGAGCCCTTCGCTATTCGCTAGAACACATGCTTCAATATACGACGCATGATACCGATACGGAAATGCGTGAGCTTTTATATAAAAAAAATTATAGTAATAAAATCAATAAATAAAAAGATATCGTCTCCTTTATACCTTAGGTTTAATATTCGTTGGTACGAAACGTTTTAACTCGGATTCAAATCTCGGTACAAATCCTGGACGCATGCTCACCACCAG